>PVIU01017637.1:0-41352 GCA_004026605.1 Ondatra zibethicus
GCACCTTCACAAATGAGCTGGTAGTCTTCATTGTGGTGGCCTTTGGTATTGGTGTGCCCATTGTCACCATCTTCATTTCTTATGCCCTCATCCTCTCTAGCATCCTTCGCATGCATTCCACAGAGGGCAGGTCCAAGGCCTTCAGCACCTGCAGCTCCCACATGATTGTGGTTTGTCTTTTCTTTGGTTCTGGGGCTTTCATGTACCTCCAGCCACCTTCCATTTTGTCCCTTGATCAAGGAAAGGTATCTTCCTGGTTCTATACCATTGTAGTACCAATGTTGAACCCTATGATCTATAGCTTGAGAAACAAAGATGTCCAAGTTGCCGGTAGAGTATTCTCTTAACAGAGGAGCAGTGTCATGAGCTGCAAGTGTGTGTTTGTGCAGTGAGCAGTATTCATATGGGAAGAGCTGTGTTTGGATAAGAAGACACAAGGTTGCAATTGGGCTTCAAGATCTAGTTGTTTTTCTTCTTGCACAAGTAAGAAAGTTTATGGCACTAGGGAGTGAACGTAGAGTTTTATGGATTCTCTATGCACTATATTAGACCACTAATATGATTTCAAATTTTATATTTGAGCAAGGTTTTAACACAGCTCTATTCTTCCTTACCCTTGTTCTGCCTTTGTTCTTCCAATTTTTCTATTTCTTTTCCTAAATGAGAAAGTATACTTCTATATTGAAAATGCACAAATATATAATTAGGTGTTATTTATTTTTTCTTCATAATTTTTTTCTTTGTAACTTAAAAACATTGAGCAAAATAGCAATTTCCTATAAGTTACCACAGTCAGAGTTCCCAGCTTGTTTCTCAACATGCCAGACTCTGCCATTCATCCAATTTTTAAGTTTCTGTGAGCTTTTCTTATAATCACAGACTACTACTTATTATTATTATTATTAATTATTCTCTTGCTTTTTTTGAGACAGGGTTTTTCTGTAGCTTAGGAGTCTGAAACTCACTATGCAGACCAGTCTGGCCTTGAATTCACAGAGATCTGCCTACTTCTGTCTCTTGTGTGCTGGGATCGATGGTGTTTGCCGCTGTCTGGCCCATTTATTCTTGTAGGGGCCTCATGAATTATTAAACCTAATCTCATTTTACAGATATTGGAGTCTCAGAAGTAAGTTTTTATTCAAGCATATAAAATATTCTGCTGTAAAAAAATTCAAATCCAGAAAATGAATTTATGTCTGTTTTGTTTGCTTTTATGCTCGGTTTTCTTGTCATATTACCTCTCCTTTAAGATTTTCTGTTTTTAAATAATAATTTTAAATTATTTATCTTTGAAATTGAAATACAATTATATGTTCTCCTTCTTTTCTTTTCTGCTTCCAAGCTCTCCTATGTACCATCTTTCTCTCTCACATTCAAGACCTCCTTTTCTTTAATTATTACATATTACTAAACATACAAGTGTAATTTCATTAGTATTTATAATATACTCTATAGGTATATGGTATATAATGTCAGGGCCAAACACTTGGTAATATTTCCTTTTTAAAGCATGGTAATATATTAAAATTTGATTCTATTACAATAATGTAATGTAACTTCTTAAAAAGTAATTTTTGGGACAGTGGTAGAGATTACTCAGTGGTTAAGAGCACTTGCTGTTCTTCTAGAGGACCTGCATGTAGTTCTGAGCATCCAGGTGGGGCGGCTCCCAACTGCCAGTAGCGCTTGCTTTAGAGGATCCAACACTTACACACGTGTCAGGCACACACACACATATGATACACACACAGACACAAAACAAACGAACACCACAAACAACCCCTCCAATCTTTAAAAATCAAGAAAATTGAGAAGGCTCTGAGCCTCTCATCAAGTTGCAAAATGATGCTGTGGCTGCACATTCTTCCAGGAAGTGCAGAAGCCATCCTTGAGATGTTAAGATGAGTAGGCTAAAGCTAATGAGCCATGGAAACAGCCTTAGCTCTGGAGAGGAATCTGAACCAGGCAGTTTTCGTTTCTCGTTCTTCATTCCCTGGCTTCTGCCCACACAGACCGACTCCTCATCTCTGTGACTTCTTGAAAAACCTCACACAAAGCCTTTGTTTTTGCTTAGTTCTCTGCAACTTCTTCCCCACGTAGGGGCAGCCACTGTTCTTCTTTCCCAATAAATCTCTTGTGTGAGGTTTGTTCAGTCATGTGACTTTATGGTATTCTTTGGCTCCTGACTTCCAGGATACCTTTCCCTTCAGAGCTGTAACACTTGCATTGGAGCAACAGTCCCTCTCAGAGGTATAACATCTCCAACAGTGAAGCTTTTTTCTTCAGAGCCATATCTTTTTGGAAGGGAAACCTCTCCCCTCAGAACTGTACCACTTACACCAGTCAGCTGGAAATAAGAATTAAAAACCAATGAAAAAGCAGACTTGAGTGTTTACTACATAAGCATAAATAATTTATTCTCTCTTATGCTATCCAAGGTTTCTTTATGTTGAATGAAACTGTCAAAGGAAAATCAAACTTGGGAAAAACAACATTTAAAAAAACAGAAAAATAAGGTAAAATTTTAAACTGGAAATAGATTCTTGGGCAAGGTCTTGGTTGTCTTGTTTGGTCATTTCTTCTGGGGTGGTTTCTTAGTAATTTCTAAATGAATGGTTGCAATGGCCTGTGGGCTTCCCCTTTATCAGTGAGACAGCCTGTATTCACTGAAATGTGCAATGTCTGAGAGCTTCCAAGTTCTGAATGCTAGACATTCTGATTGCAGTGACCAAGGAATCCTACAAGGTTGACCAGAGTAGACAAATGAGCACAGAGGCTGGAGAAAGTGGTGCTGGGACAGAGGAGAGATATGAGGCTGGGAATACCTAGAGGTGATAGTTTTACCTGGTTACATAGTCTCTTGAATTGCTTCCCTGTCTCAACTCAAACCTCCTGAGCAATATCAGAGAGACAGCACTTAACACCTTGTGACAGGCCATTGAATATTCTGACTCAGTCTTCTGATTTTTCTCTGCTGTCCCCACTGTAGGTATCAGGACACCTGTAATTAGACAGGCAAGTACACTCTCCAGGGTACCTGACGTTTGTAGAAGATTTTCTGCTTGTATTTCTGCAACAGTGGGGTGTGTAGGAGTGAGGAAGAGTGTGTGGCTATCCGTTCACCTAGAAGGGTAAGAAGGGAGGAAGCAATGCTTCCCTCCATCCTGTGCTGGAGGAAGAGATGGTTAGAGAGTAATGAAGCATGCCTGGGAAGTTTGCTAAGCTAGCTACACACCCAGAAGGGAGAGTCAGAACCCCAGCTTTTGCATGGTCCACTCTGTCTTTGGAGAGGTTGTGAATTTGCTGAGTTAGAATCTGATGCAGCAAATGCAGCTGTTGTTGCTGTTGTTGTGGCTTCGGTTTCAGAAAAGAACAAAGAGCAGTGAAGACAGAGGAAAGGAGATGGCAGTGACCCAGCGCCTGCAGCGCGGAGGACAGTCCGACGCCTCATTTAGGTAACATGATCAGAATCCTGGACCGGGAGGAAACTATTCCCCAAGAGGACAGGTTAGTTAAAGCTGGGCTCAACACTCTGTAAAGGCCACCCATATGTAACCCAGAATAAGTCAGTCTCTGTCTGTCTGTCTGTCTCCCCACTTCTATCTCTTTCTCTGTGTCTGAAATTCCCTCTCTCCTGTCTGTTTAATTCAGGCTGGGCTTAAACTCCTGATCCTCCAGCTTAAGATGCTTGCATGGGAGAGAGATGTGCCCCCATGTCCAGTGTAGAATAAAGATTTCTTTTTAAAGCAGCAAAGGGTTATTACATACATGCCAAAATCATTCTTGTTTTCTCTATAGGACTTGCTCATTAATAAAGTGCACATATTATTTTTAAGGCCATCCACAATGCTGGTTTCTTAAGCCTATATTTTTCTGCCTGTGGGGATATCCTTGTCCAACCTGATGCAGATTATAAAATTTCCATAAGAAGAAGTTGATACCTGAAGCAACTTTTAGGAGTTGTTCGAGGTAGTATGAGTCTGCTGTGCAAAATAAATTCATGAGGGGAGGACTCTTGATATAAAATTAGAGAGACCACCAGTAGGGACACATTGTGCAACTGTAGCCTTGACCAGGTTATAGTGGTGAGCAGCTACAGCTGTAAACTTGTTGTTTGGGAGAGGGAAGAGTATCAAGTCTAGATATATCCCCTTGGCGTGGAATTCATGTAGCCATTCATCGGAGCCTCTGAGAGCATGACCACATTCTCTTCCCTGGTTTGAGGTTTTTATAAGATTGCTATCATCTCTGTTCTCATCATTTCTAGTACTTCATGATCAAAAGTTGCAGGAAGTTAAAGGAGAATGACTGAGAAAATAATTTAAATCATTAAATCACAACTGGTAGATTAAAAACAGGCGATAACTCATGCTGTAGAGGATATTGAGCAAGGGCTGGAAATGGGGGCTGGAAAAAAGGATGGCTGGATATGGGGGGATTTGGGACATGGCATAGAAACCTAGTGTGGTGGAAACTTCCCGGAATCTATGAAGGTGATCCTAATGAGGACTCCTAGTATTGGGGATACAGAGTCTCAACTGACCATTTCTTGGAACTAGGCAAGGCATCCAAGGAGGGGTCTGCATTGCATTCAGTTGAATTGTTGGCGAACGGAATCCCATGGAAATCCCCAAACAACTCAGGCTGATGTAAAGTCAAAAGGTTATTCTCTACTCTGACAATGGGGCCCAACTACTTCCAAGAACATTCACAGAGCTCGTTAAACACAGAGAAGTTGGGCTGGGGCCTACATGGAGCCATCACTCCCATGGTCTCGTCTCTTTGGTGCAGGAAAGCACTCTTAAGGGCAGCAGAATGTAGATACAAACCCAGACACAAAACCTTTGACCTACAATGTGTACTGTATGCAAAACATGCTAGAATAATGTTGGAAAAAGTTTTTGACAGTTTCCAACAAATGTCTGATTTGGCTTAAGCCCTACTGGTGTCGGAGGTCCTATACTGTTTGTAAATGTTTCTCTACATTTAATGGGTGATATGCTGTAGAGATTTGCATTGGTATGGATCTTGGTTTATTGACACAAATTTAAGGTCAATTTTGTTATACTGTGTATATGTATTTCTGATCTTGATTAAGGTATTGTGCTTGTCCAGCTCATAAAAATGTAATGTATAATTAAGAAATATAGGTTAATAGATAATCATGTATAATAGTCAAGCTTGTAGTCATGTTAGTTAGATTTTCTAGATATATACAGATATATTTCAGTTAGGTAGGTATTTTTCCAATCTTTCAGAGACCTTCAGAATATGGCATTTAAAATGTTTTAAGAACTTAGGACTATTCATGACAATGAGACACATCTGCTCCTGGCAGCACCAATTACTTCAAAAGGAAGATGGGCATCAAAAAGACTCCTTATGGAGTTTACTAGCCATTTGGGCCAGAAACTGCTCTTGCCTGGACTGATTGATATTTTGCTGTATGAGCTGGACATGCAGGACCCACGGAAAAATGACTGCTGAATTGCCTAAAGAAGGTGAGACCGTCCTTCGGGGTTCCTGTTTCACGAAAGAGTCTGCCAGACATTCTACGGGACACAGAAGAAAGTGACTGACAAACTGCCAATTAAGGCGGAACTGTCTTTAAAATTTCTTGCTTCATGGAAAAGTTTGCCTGGTACTATGAGCCAGTAGGCTGAAAATGGATACCCCCAGTCGTAGAGAAGGACTTTGGGTGATTGTCCAGGCAGGGAGATTTCTCTGTTAATTCTAGAGTTCTGGATGTAGCTTACAATGCACTTCCTGTTTACTTAGGTAATATTATATCCTTCTAGAATCTTTGATGGAGTTGAAGAATTTATAGTTATATTTATAGTTTTCCTTAGTTATGATAAGAGATAGAGTAGATACAAATATTGTAACTGCAATTCTTGCTTGATATCTGTTTTGTTATATTTAATTTTAAAGTTAAAACCTTCCTTTTTATTTAAACAGAAAAGGGAAAATGGTGTGGGAGGTTCTTCTGTATATGTGTTGCTTTTATTAGTTAATGAATAACTAACAATAACTGTTGATAGGGCAGAGTAGAACGAGGCAGGAAAAACTAAACTGAATGCTTGGAGAAAAGAGGTGGAGTCAGTGAAAAGTCATGTAGCCCCACCAGAGACAGACGTTGGATGGAATTTTACATGGCAAGCCACAGCCACGTGGCGATACACAGATGAATAGAAATGGGTTAAATTAAGATGTAAGAGTTAACCAATAAGAAGCTAGAGCTAATGGGCCAAGCAGTGATTTAATTAATACAGTTTCTGTGTGATTATTTCGGGAGTCTGGGCGACCGGTAAATGACCAAGCGGGCTCCTACAACAGCCTACTACATGAGAAGGAACCCATACCTACCACTTCTTGGGTTACCAAGGACAAGAGACTAGATATCCCAAAGCCCTAGCATAAAACTATACAAGACTGGTCAAAAAACCCAACCCAACCCAAACCAAACCAAAACAAGAAAATAATTCTTAATGCTATTCTTTATACTCATAGATTAGGACCTTATGTGGTCATCATCCGAGATCATCATCAGAGAGAGAGAGAGAGAGAGACTTCCTCCAGCAGTAGATGGGAATGGATGCAGAGATCCACAGTTAGACGTTCCACAGAGAGAAAGTCTAAATTGGTTGTCTCCATAAAATTCCTCCCCTCAGACCTCAGGGAATCCTGTGGAAGAAAAGGGAGAAAAAATTTAAGAGTCAGAGGGGTTGGAAGACACTAAGAGAATATGACTCTCTGAATCAATTAATCAAGGCTCATCTGAGCTCACAGAGTCTGAGGCCACAAGCACATAGCCTACGTGGGTCTACACCAGATCTTCTGGTGTAGCAGCAAGCACAGTGCCTACGCAAGGCTACACCAGATCCTCTGGGTATATAGCATAGCTATTAGCTTAGTATTTTTATGGGCATCCTGATTTTGATAACAAGTAGGTTTCTGACTGTTTGCCTGCTCTTGGTACTCTTTTCCTCCAGTAGGATTGCTGTGTCCAACTTTAATATGAAAGTTTTCTCTTCATCCTTTTACATTTTATTTTATAATCTTTGGGTGTTCTCTCTTAGAAGCCTGTTCTTTTCTAATGAGATACAGAAAGGAAGTGGACCTGGAGGGTAACAGGGTGAGGAGGAACTGGAAGGATTGGAGAGAGGAAATTACAATTAGGATATATTATACGAGGAAAGAATCTATTTTTAATAAAAAAGAAATAAAAAAACAAAACAAAATAAAACAATAGCAAAAACTCAAATGCCTTGTACTTTTGTTTCCCAACAATAGGCTGCCTGCTGATGGACTGTGTCAATGAGGTCAGGACAGAGAAGGGCATGCTGCACAACAGTTCCTAGTCAGCCAACCATCCTAACTTTTCTCAAACCTACCAAACCCAAATTAGGGGAAGAAAATTCTTCAGAGACTTTGAGAACTCTAGACGTCTGACTTCCTGAGTGGACTTATATGCTTCAGTGAGCCTGCTGTGTGTATATTTCCTCACCCCAATAAACACCTTTCTTGAAGAGCTGAGTCTGTCATGGAAGTTCAAGTTTTCTCCTCTCCTATCAGTTGCACTAGACATTTCCTGTCTTTTAATTTTTAATTGGCAGATAAAACAACCCTGATCAAAACCCTTACAGTGCATTACTGACATGAGTGCATTGGTCAATGTTGCTCTGTAATACAGGGGGTCATTCAGGCCTGCTACCATAGAAATTGCTTGATTAGGGCTGTTTTTGCTGAGGTTTCTACCTTGGGCCTTTTCTGGTAGAGGTCACTGGCTCAGACCTGTTTCTGTAGATGTCCCTGGCCTGGGCCCACCCCTGCAGAGGTCCCTGGCTTGGTCCAGGTCTGCAGAGGTCTCTGGTTCTGGCCTACTCCCTTGCAGGTCCCAGACTCAAGCTTGGGACTCTGGCTCCAGCATACTCCCTCAGCAGTTACTCACTTGTACCTGCTCCTGTGGAGTTCGCTGCCTCAGGCCTGTTCCAGTAGATGTCCTAGGTTTATTCTTGTGTGTGTGTGTGTGTGTGTGTGTGATTATTGTGAATGATAGAGTTTAGTATGGCTAATTTCTATTAATTCTGTCTTTGATTTCACTGATAGTTTACCACAGTATGATATTAAGTAAATTCGCTGAATTTCTATGTTCCTATAAAAAAGTTTCAATTTTGAAATTTTCGTTGGCATTTTGTTGCCTCTTATACTCTGTTGGAATGTACTATTTGTTACCTTTTTTCCCCTTTATGGAAACTAAGAATGTAATTTGAGTGGTTATTTTCAAGTCCTTACCTCTAATTCCAGGCTCTATTGCTCTGCATTTACTGAATATATTTTTCCTTTTGGATCCTGGATCAATTCCTATTACTTTATTGTATTTATAGTAAGCTTCAATTTTCTGACATTGATGATTTGGGTATGTTTCAGGACCCATGATCATCCCTCCCCCACTATTATAACTGTGAAGTGTCAGAAAGAATTGTTTCTAGAAAACAATCATGCAATTCTGCAGGAGAAACAAACATTTCTGCTTCCCCAGGGAGTGGACCTCTGAGGAAATGGTCCTGGGGGAGCCTCTGTCTTCATAACCAGGCTTCTAAGATCTGCAAACCGGAATGACACTCTTACTCTGTTATTCACAGAGCAGGAGCTGTCTTCTTGGAAGCTGGAAGGCGATTGGATAAACAACAATTGTAAGTCAGGGTTTTCAATACAGAGTGGATTACAAGATAAACCTGAGATTCTGAGCTTTGGCCTGGAAAGATGGTCCAGAGGTCTAAGGTGTTGTCTTCTATTCATCAGGTCTTTATCTCCCCCAGAACACTTGTGAAGAGAGACAGTAGTCAGAACATCCACCCTTTGAGTACTCTGTGGCTCATCTGTAGAGTATAGATTGTTGTATGGTGTTACATATTCTTAGAGCCTTCCACAGTACCCCTCAATGTGTGTTAATCTGGAACATTATTACTAAATGTATGTGCAGTTGGGTTAAGAGACTGTGGGGAACAGTATTTCAACTTGTTACTGTGCTGACCCAGGAGCAAGTTGTTTTCTGCCTGTTTGGATTCACTGCAGAGTAGAGATCCAGATTTCAATGAGTGGTGTAGAGGCTTGAGAATGGAGGACATGGTAAATGACTGACTTGTGAGTCTAAAAGATATCCCCAATGCTTGCCCTCATATGGAGCATAAGTGGAACTCTTTACGGTGCTCTGGAGTCACTTGGTAGTTCATGACTATCCACTTTAAATAGCTTAAACCTTCCTACTGGAGTTCACTTCTCCTTTAGATTCCATTTTCCTGAAAGGTACTTAGGTTTGTGAGGATGGTGATGATTTTCCTTTTTCTCCACTTGTCCTTTTTGTCATGCAGGCCTTGCTCCTGAGAATGACTGCCAAGAATTCCTCTGTGACAGAGTTCATCCTTGCAGGCTTGACAGATCAGCCAGGATTCCTCATGCCCCTCTTCTTTTTATTCCTAAGTTTCTATTTGGTCACTGTGTTGGGTAACCTGGGTTTGATCACCCTGATTGGGCTGAATTCTCACTTGCACACCCCCATGTACTTCTTTCTCTTTAATCTTTCCTTAATAGATTCCTGTTACTCCTCCACCATCTCCCCGAAAATGTTGATGAGTTTTATTTCAAATAAGAACATTATATCTCACTCAGGGTGTATGACCCAGCTTTTTTTCTTCTGTTTCTTTGTAATCTCTGAGTCCTTCATTCTGTCAGCCATGGCATATGACCGTTATGTTGCCATCTGTCATCCCCTGATGTATATGGTTACCATGTCTCCCAAGGTATGTTTACTCCTTTTGCTTGGTGTATATTTAATGGGTTTTGTTGGAGCTATGGCCCACACAATATCCATGGCAAGACTGACATTCTGTGCTGACAACCTTGTCAACCACTACATGTGTGACATCCTTCCCCTTCTGGAACACTCTTGCACCAGCACTTATGTGAATGAGCTGGTAGTCTTTATTTTTGTAAGCTTTGATATTGGTGTACCTATTGTCACCATCTTCATTTCTTATGCCTTCATCCTCTCTAGCATCCTTCGCATGCATTCCACAGAGGGCAGGTCCAAGGCTTTCAGCACCTGCAGTTCTCACATGATTGTGGTTTGTCTTTTCTTTGGTTCTGGGGCTTTCGCGTACCTCCAGCCACCTTCCATTTTGTCCCTTGACCAAGGAAAGGTATCTTCCTTGTTCTATACCATTGTAGTACCAATGTTGAACCCTTTGATTTATAGCTTGAGAAATAAAGATGTTAAAGTTGCTTTGAGGAAAACCTTGGGCAAAAGAATATTTTTCTGAGGAGCTGTATCTTGAGGTGCAGTGATATGAATGGTCAATGAGTAGTATTCATATGGAAAAAACAGTGCTTTGATAAGATGATGCAATGTTGCCATGAGGGGTTCAAGGTTTGATTAAATTTATCTTCTTGCACAAGACATTTATGGCACTAGGAATGAGCTTAGGTCTTCATGTATACTGGGCACTTGCTCTACCATTGAGCTGCAGTATTCCAGAGACAGAGTTTCAAGTCTTTACTGAAGAAGAGTTTAACACAGCTCTATTCTTCTTGACCTTTGCTCTGCTTAAAATCTTTCCAGATTTTTAATTTTATGCATATTTTATATTTCTGTAGACTACTTATTGTTGAAAAGGTCTCAGAAGCAATTTAATTTATTCTAAGTTATTAACTATTGGGGACTCAGATATATGCTGTTACTCAGGGGATAAAAACTATCAGTTTCCACAAATGCACTCAAATCTAGTTGGTTGGATTCTGTTTACTTTATATTTTTTATGCTGTGTTTTCTTAAAACATTATCATTATTTCTGATTTCCCTCTTACAACTTTAGCCACGCATTAAAATCTGATTCAATCCGTAATAACACAACTCCTCAAAAACATTTTCCAATTTTATTGTTATTGTTAAAGAAGACATGAGAAGAAAACTTCATTAAGTCTGTCTTGTCCAAGAGAAAAGGGAAAAATACTACTGTGTTATGTGGTTTTTAGTGAGGTAGGACTGAGGCCGTGTGTGGAACTCTGTACCATAATTCTCTGCACTGGGACTTCCAGAGGCTTAGTGTTTTTAAAGACAGTAAATATGAAATTATCTATTAAGACAAATGAGTAGAATTTAGATTTTTTTGGTTTTTTGAAACAGGGTTTCTGTCTAGTTTTGGAGCCTGTCCTGGAACTAGCTCTTGTAGACCAGGCTGCCTCAAACTCACAGAGATCTGCCTGTCTCTGCTTCCCGAGTGCTGGGATTAAAGGCATGTGCCACCAGCGCCCAACAAATAACAAATTTAGAGTTTTTTTTGGGGGGGAGGGTGAATTTAGGTAGTTGAGTCTTGATGGAGAAATCTGTCACTCGGGATAACCAAGCAAGGTTCTGGGTGGTTTAAGGGCGCAGTGAATCATTTGGGGGATGCATTTATTTATCAAGGCAGCATCAAACATCTCCTTATTAGAAGAGACAATTTATTTGCATTGAATTTTAAGGACAAGCTAAACTTATTAATGGTTGAATGCTTTTACTTTTGATCTTTTTATTTAGCATTTTTTGTGTCATGGTGGGAAGACTTCTTTTCCCCTGAGCACTAGTGCTAGATGACTAGAAATATGAATTGTAAAGCAATGAACAAAAAAATGTATGTTTGGTTGTTTTACTATAATAAATAGAAACAAATTTCTTCTGTCTCAGGCTTTCTTGAGCTATTTCCTTATGTTAGGTAATAGGGGAAAAACAGGGAAAAATCATTTAAATATCAGAAACCAGGTAAAATAGACCCTTGGATAGGTCTGGCCTCTTGGTCCAATCCCTTTCCTGTGAGAGCTTTCCTCAGCATAAAGAGATAGGGGTTTTATAGATGAATGGCTCTGATGGGCTTGCTACTTTCTTGCTTGCCCAGTGAGATGGACTTTATTTCTTTTAACAAGCAATTTTGAGGTGCTGTGTTTCTATTCCAGACTCATCATGGCTACAGTGACCAATGAGTTCCTATAGGAGTTGATGAAAGTAGACTACTTAACACAAATATTGGGGAAACAGATGTCAAGACAGGAGAATGGCTTTGAGGCCACCCTGAGCTAAAATAGAGGAGTAGGGGATCTGAACGTCTCTTACTCAACTGAATGTGTAGACTGCTTATTTCCTCAGCAGTCCTGGGTGCTCCTGTTTTCTCATTGGCACCTGCCGCACCAATAGGGCATCAGTCAACTGTTTGCCCCAGGTTAGCCAACTGTTCAAACTCAGTCTTCTTGCCTGTCTCTCATAGCCTTGTCCACAGACACCTGTAATTAGAGAATGAAGTGCCCTGCCCAGTGTTGCTAATACCTGTGGAAGCTGACACTTGGATTTTGTACAGTGCTCTGGAATGATATTGCAGGGTGGAAGTCTTGAGGAAGAGGTTCTTACCTCCCATTTCATCTTTAGGAGCCAGGAGGGAGAAATTATGCTTATCTCCTTGCTATGGTCATAGGGAGAGGTGGTGGGGCACTATTTAACCATTCCTGGGAAGTGTGGCGAGCCAGCTCCACAGCCAGGAAAGGCAGAAACCTTAATATGGCCCACTCTTGGTAAAGGTTGTGAATTTTCTGATTTAGAATCTAAAGCAGTAGATGTAGCTGCTATTTATATTTGTGTGGCTTGGGTTTTGGACAAAAAAATAAATGCAAGTAAAGAAAGAAGGAAAGAAACTGCCATTGATGCCTGATGTGTCTGTACTTAGGTCCAGACTCATTATTTAGAAAACGTAATTGCCCAATAAACAATGTGTGATCAGGTAAAAGGATATGAATGTGAAGAATACTCTAATGTTATAAATGATAAGGGAAATGCAGGTAAAATCACCATGACTTAACACACCTAATAGAATTGGATAAATTAAAGATACTGACAATACCGAGTTCTAATCAGCACATGAGCACATTTATGGCTGATAAAAGTGCAAAATGGCAGAACTACTTTAGAAAACATTGGAAATGATTTTTGTAAACTTAAAACTAAATGTTCTATTTGGTACAGAAAATCCACTTCTAAGTATTGGCAAAAACACAGTTGGAAGCCTATATCCATAGAAACTTGTGTATGGACATTTATAGCAGCTTTATTTATCTTAGCCTTCAATTGCAAGCAATCCAAATTTTCCCAAAGTGGTGAATTAACGTGAATTTCAATATATTCATGCAAAAGAATACTATTTAACAACAACCAGGGACAGATACACACAGGAAAGAATCTCAGCCAGAACAAACCTCAAATCTTTATGCTTAGGGAAAAGAACTTCACATTAAAGTGGCTAACCTTTTTTTCTCTGCTCCCCTCCCTGCAATGTAGAACTCAATAAAAATCAATAAAAAGTGGCTAACCTATTTCATATTTTTAAAAATAGGAAAAACTTATCTATTCAGTAATTGCTTAGGGCTGAAGTGTGAGGTATGGTTTAGCAGCTTCCATCAGGCACAAGATGTTCTAAGAGGAGGAGAAATACTCCATCTTGCGTGGAAGCTCTTTAAAGGGCTTCTTAGTTCTTAGTTCAGGAAGTTAAGAACTCAGTTGCTTCAGGAAGTCCCTGAAATCAACCTAGTTTTCTAGTCCCCTCCCTCCTCATACTCTTATAAGCAGTGAGCATCCTGGACAGACATTCTCAGACAACCTGAACTGCCTAGAATAGGCCCAAACCTGGCAGAAAGAGTTAGACCAGGACACCAGCAAGGACCAGCTGAGCTGCTTGGAAGAGGCTCAGGCCAAATGTGCTGTGTGGAAGAGACACTCACAATCTGTCAAGATGCCTGAGAATTGTGCAGTGAGCCCCAGATTCCCAGCTTTCATGAAACATCACTCATGCTGGGGTGGGTTTTGCTGATGAAGCTGTATATGAGTCATTCCTGCTCCTGTAATTCCTTACCCCTACTCCTGTAAGGAACACCAATAAACTCATTGGTTCACCAAGATGGATTTGTTAGTATTCTGATTTTGTTCTGCCATTGGTTCCCTAATCTGGAATGAGTAGACATTTTCTCATGTATCCCCTGAAATAATTTCACACAACAGGCAAGGGGTGACTCATTACAGTACAGAACATTTAAAAGTAGTTTTTAATGAGTTCTTTATATATTTTATGCCCAAGGTATTTTTGCTTGCATGTATGTCTATGTGAAGGTGTCAGATATTCTCAAACTGGAGTTACAGACAGCTCGGAGCTGCCATATAGGTGCTGGGAAGCAAACCAGAGTCCTTCAGAAGAGCAGTCAGTGTTCTTAACCACCGAACCACCTCTCTAGCCCCCAATATCGAACCTTTAAGAAAAATGAAACAGCACATCTTAATTGCATGGATTCATAATTTGTTAAAATTACTGAACTGGTCACATAAATTATGTTCATTTTCTTGAATTTCAGTTATATATCTATAAGACATATTTAAGTATCCATTTTCAACTATGAGTAACCAAGGATAAGAAATACAAACATAAATTCCTGAAACTCAACATAACTGGTCTGAAGCATAAAAGTTGAGTTGTATTTCTGACCTTGGTAGGTGATGTAATATTTTGGATAAGTCCCTCAAGCTAGTCCCAGGAGCCATAAGCCTTATAATACTGCTATCTAGGAGGATCCTTTCTGACAATGTATAAGGACATACATACCATCTCCATTCATCAAAAAGTCAACCCAAATGGGCCTGTCAGTCACCTGGATAAAAACTACGTCCCCCCAGGCAAAGCTACTTGTTCTAGAAGAAAATTACAACTGATCAACATGCTGAGAATAAATAATTGTTGAATGTCCTACCCTGTGCAGGATGTTATAACTCTTCCTCCTAAACTTGGGGAACACTGAAGATGGAGGAGGAGGAGGAAAAGAATGTACTGGATGGAAGATGGGGAGGAGAGCTGTAAACCCCACCTCCTGGCCGTGACACAGCTGCCATAGCCGTGAAGTCACAGCAGCTGTAGTATTTGCACAACATGTGCACCAGCTCTGGCCTGCCAACATTCCATCATGGTTGGGATGGGTTTGGGAATCCCACCTATTCTTGAGGAACTGTCATGGTTACTGTTAATTATCATCTTAAAATGTTGGGGTTCACCTAGGAGACGGTGTCTGTATCCTTCTGTGAGGTGTCATCTAGATTAAGGTTTCCCTGAGAGTGTCTGAGAGACTGTTGTGAGTAGGCTAACCAAAGTGAGAAGGTCCATTTCCTCAGTGAGGATTCAGCCTGTCTACAATTGAGAATGAGATCTGAGCACCATGATGGCTTTCTGCTTCCTGACTGTGGGTGTGATGTCATGGCTGCTTCATTCTCCTGCGACTTGGACTTCCTTCCCCACCAAGATGGGCTTTTCCTCTAAGTGTGAACCAAGATCAACCCTTCCTTTTTAAACTTTTTCCAGAAGATTTTATCACAGGAACAGGAAAGTAACTAAGTCAGGAGCCAGAATAGAATTCCCCAATATTTCAAAATATTGGAGCTCAACACTGAGTGTGTGGGTTTTTGCTCCTGTAGACAGTCTCATGTGTCCCACAGAGGGGATTACACAGGAGTTTGTACCTGATTAGAGAGTTTTGCTTCATTGCTTTCTTTAAATTGTGTAGCTTCTTTGTATATATGAAATAGCTAATTTAATTTATCAATTAATTAAAATGTCTCTGTTATGCTTAGAATAATTTCCCTGCTTCTACTCATCAAACTATATGTCGTCCTTTTAGGAAATTACACTTGTGGTTTTGGGATTGTTCTGAGCAAGCCTACCCATGAGACACTTTGTAGCTCAGTGATAAAGCCTTTTGTGTCATTTATATTCCTTAATAAAAATAGATTTTATGGCATTTTTTATATTAATTACAACTCTGTTTTGCTAACTAACATCCTTTAAAAACCAACTCAGCTTTGAAGGGTCTTGTGCCTGGCAGCTCCCTAGTTCCTTCGCAGAAGCTTCTGCCTCTTAGCTGACTAGACACTGCTCCGACTGAGAAAGGGAAAGGTTTCTTTCACAAACGCCTTGATTTTGACAGGCAGAAACTTTCAGTCAGTCTAGCTCTGTAGCCATATTGCTTTTTTAAAAATAAAGTGAGAATAAGATGGTTGCTTATAAAAACTCTGATGAATTATTTCAGAGAGTAAGAAAGGATCCCAAGACTTATAGATTTGTGATATAGATGTTTGTTGCATAATATTTATGTGAAATTCCATTATAGTTAATGAGTTTTTGAATGTATCCATGATTACTAATGGAAGTGTTAAATTACAACAAAGCTACAAGACTTAGAACTTACTGTGAATAAAGTTTTGATCTAATTAGGACTTAAGAAATAAAATCATGAAATACTCAGCATCAAACTGGATTAAACTAAGTGAAGTGAAAACTATATGGGGAGATAAGAGCAAGAGAATGACTTAACTCGAGGTTGTTTTCAGTTCGCCCCTTAAGTTGTTAGAAACATAATTTTTTCCCCCGCTCTGCAAATTCTCACCACCTTGTCCCTAACGTTATATAAATACAGCCAATAACTGCTAAGTGAACATTCACAGGGGTATAATTTAATGTGCGCAAACAACTGTAAATTATGATCCCTTTTAAATGAGAGGTGCAGGCCTTGATTTGGTGAACTGACAGATTCATTCACTTAAATGTGGAATATAGTTTGGGTTTAATTTCAGATTTATTTACTTCAAGCATTTTGTTCTCAGCGACAGGACTTGCTTTAAAATTTTTCTTTTGTTTGATTTCCTTATTTGCTATTTATTTGTTGACAGTTTTGAGCAATTCAGTCCTAGGCCATTGATTATTCTGGGTACTATTCTGTCTCTAATGCTCTTCCTAGAAGTGGTTTGTCACCTTGATTGCCTATGTTCAGATGTGACCGTGTGATCTCTTACTTAGCCTTCACATATACAGGCCAGAGGCTGATGCCTATGGTTTCCTTTATTGCTCACCATCTTATTCTTTTGAGACTGGGTTTTCACTGACTCTGGAGCTCACACTTTGCTAGACTGGTTGCCCAGTAAACTGTGGGATCCACTTCTTTCTGCCCTGGAGTTAGGGACATGCTCTGTCATGCCATTTCATCTGTGTGCTGCATATTTCAGGGCCTTGTTCTAGTTTCCTTTCTGTAATAGTGATAAATCACCCTGTCAAAAAGCAACAACAATCATGAAAAAGGAGAAAGCATTTAAAATGAAGCTGAAAAAGAGCAAGTAAGTATATACGGAAGGGCTTGTAGGGCAGAAAGGGAAGGGAGAAAAGATACAATTATAATTCCCAAAACCAAATGAAATAATAAAAAGAAAATGTCACAATAAAATCTAATACTGTGAATATTAATAGAAATTTTAAAAATAAAATAGAAAGCATAATTACCATAAACGGAATAAAACAATTTAGTTGAGAAAGGATGTATTTTAACATACAATTCAAGGTTACAGCTCTTTATTGTGGGGAATCAAGGGAAGAGAGAAATGAGTGCTCACTTGCTTGCATGAGTTCAGTTTCATTTCTCCACTCTTAATGGGACTCCTTGTTTAGGGAATGGTACCATCCACAGTGGTCTGGGTCTTCCCCACATCATTTAACTTAATTAATTAATTAATATGCCACAGACACGCCCACAGGCCAACTCAGTGTAGATAAACCTTCATAAATACTCTGTAGTGGCATTTCATTTGTACTTTAATAAATAAAGCTTGCCTGAAGATCAGAAAAGTAAAACAGCCACCCTGGCCAGCCTTACAGACCAGGCAGCACAGTGACACACACACTTTTAATCCCAGTAGCCACACTAACTTGCCATAGAAACCAGGGGGTAGTGGTGCACGTCCTTAATCCAAAAACTAGAGAGGATTATAAAACAGGAGGTGACAACTCTCAGCCTCTGTCTCATTCTGAGATTCCTGGAGGCAGGATCACTGTTTTGGACTGAAGTAGAGGTAAGAGCCAGTGGCTGACTGTTTTGCTTTCCTGACTTTTGGATTGGATCCCAATTTCTATCTCTGAGTTTTTATTAATTATGCTATAATACTCACTTCCCAGTTTGAGTCAAGTTGACAATTAAAGGTAGCCATGACAGTCTTTATGTTGGCATAGCAACACTTGATCCACTGAGGCAGCTCCCCAGTCCTTTCATTTCAATTTCAATGACTAATATTAATTCTTAGATCACACAATATACTTTACACAATAAATTAATCATATATATACTTGTATAAACACACAAACAGACACATGTATATATGTAAACTATAAGACAGTTATGAAAGGTTAAAAGTGCCCCAGCGGAGTTCAAGAGATACCAAGGATGCCCGAGAGGCAGAAAGGGGAAGATGATAGAGATGTAGAGTCTTTCTGTGGGGCTTTGGGATAGATAACTAACCCTGCTTGGGGGTACTGCTGCTTCTATAATAGAGTCAAGTTAGAGTGACAGAGTTGAGCTTCAAGAATGAAGTGTGGTAAAGTCTGTAGAGGGGAAGGGCAAGACCATACACAGGTGAATGAATGGGTGGACTGACTGATGACGGACCCACCGAGAGGAACCGACAGAGCAACACATGGCAATTTGAGCAGTCCAAGTGAACAGCAGGGGCTGAGCTGAACTGAAGACCCTTTAGTGGCCAGGAGTTCTTGCCTATAGATCCCTTGATAGGAACCCATAGACCCTCACACACCTACACACACAGACACACACACTCACGCATGCACGCACACATACACACACACAGATGCACACAGACACACACACACAAACACACACACTGAGTGGTCAGATGACAGTCTTGTAGGACCATCATTGCAACTTCAACTGTTCTCTCCTTTGTGGGGTCCAGGTTAGTGCATTGCACTTTTTCCTCAGTTTGTTATTTCTGATATATTATTAAGTCTGTTTTTTTTTTCCACAGTCACAATCCAATTTGACTAAGTCATTTATTAATCAGTGCTGGCATGTATATGGGGTCCTCCACTGGAGCATGGACAAATAATTCTTTATCCTGTGACAGCCGTATGCTGCCAGTAGTTCCTCAATAAGGGATGGGAATTGTGACTCCCATCCATGTCGGAATGTTGAATGCTTGATTTTATGCAGGCCTTGTGAAGATAACCATAGGCACTGGGAGCTCTTGAGTACAGTAGTCATTTCATATCCAAAAGACAGCATCTCACACCACTTCTGCCCATCCTCTGGCTTACACTGTCTTTGCATGCTCTCCTGTGATGTTCCCCAAACCTTTAGGTGGGGGTTGGTATAGATGTCCCATTTATGGCCGAGCACTCTAAGTCACTGATTCTGAACCCTTAGACTATTTATGGGAGTCTGCATTAGCTGTTGCCAACTGTAAAATAAAGCTTGTCTGACCAAGGTTCAGAGCAGTGCTAAGTTATTTATTTAAAAGGCAGCTTGACAACATGATCATTAACAAAACAACAGCAGTAAGCTATTCCTTAGGGCCAGGCTTACAGTGACCAACTGCGAATCCTCTTCTGTTGAGCCGGCCTCCAATCTAAACAGAACGCAGTTGGCTACTTCTCTAACAGCCGTGCCACTCTTGCATCAGTGGGTGCGTCTTATCTGCCAGGCTGGGTTTGCAGTATGCAGGACACAGACTGTTGTCTTTTCTGCTGCAGTGGCTTATATAGCAACTCTCAGCACTATGAAAACTAGAGACCCAGAGAGGAAGCTCTATTTGTATTATTTCAAGATGTATCTATCAGACTATCAGGTATTCCAGGCTGGCCTGAAATTCACTGTATTGCAGCAGATGGTGTTGATGTTCTTTTTATCCTGCTCTACCCACTAGGTGTTGAGATGACAAGTGAACAACACCATAATCAGACTGTTTTACTCACTGGGCAAAAACTTTGGAAGTAAAATAATTAAAATATATAATCTCCAAAGATAATATTAACAATAAATATTTTGTGTCTCCTATGTGCCAGTGCCTCATTTATTTATTTATTTATTAATCTTTAACCTTTTATTATTTTTTTGTGGATTTCACATTATGCATCCTGATCCTACTTACCTCCCCAACCCCTTGCTTCTGCCCTCTGTCCTTGTAACATCTCCCAACCCAAAACAAAACAAAATTAAGAAAAAAACCCCACAACCTCTCCCCACAGAAAACAAAACAAAACAAAACAAAAAAACCCAACCAACCAAACAAAAAGATCTTGGCACGGAAGCTGTAGTGTGGTCTCATGATTCCCACAATATATCCCCTAGTCCGTCTTTACTTGTAAGTATTTGTTGTAATGTATCATTTGTCTAGTTTGAGGTCACTGGTTTCTGCTACTCTATCAATACTGAGCCCTTGCTGGGACTCCTCTTGGATAACCTGTTGTTCTATGTCTTGGAGATCCTTTAGCTTTGAATATGCAGGTCTGGCCCCTTCATATATTCCAGCAGTTCATAGATGAGGTGGATGTTGGGCTGGGCCAATTCCTAGCCCTGGTTCTGGGTCTGGGTGATAGCTGAGTTGGTCAGTTGCCCCAGCTTGCCTTCATCTTCACCATCCAGGTGAACACTCCAGCCCCGCCTCAGCTAGTTCACACAGTGCACCAGGCACCAAGAAACAGGGCCGGTTCTCCTGCTCTCACATCCTCGGGTCCAGCGCACCCACACTCACACCACCAGGGCCAGCTTTACTGTTGTGCCCGGGGGAGGTGCAGGGTTCGCTCTTCTGATGGCTTCAGTTGATGAAGGGCAGAGCCAGCTTTTCTGTTTTACTACCCCTGAGGCCAACTTTCCTGCCCTCCCCAGGTGGCAAGGGGTGGGGGGCATATTTCCCTCAACCATATCACTGCATGGCACATGAGGGAGAGAGTGAGGGAGGCTCTCATTCTCTCGTATACACAGGACCAGCTCACCTGTGCCCCTGGCAGCAGGATCAGCTCAACACAGACCCGCATTGCTGCATCAGGGCCATGGACCAAGACATGGCCCTTGGCAGCAGCCCAGGCCTGGGAACGGCCCCAGGTGGCAAGCAGGTCATCCATGTCAGCTCATTCCTCACCACCCTCGTCTCTTCAGATCTGCTTCTCTCCCCAGTACAGGAAATGTTCTACCTCCCTTCTCTCTCATCTCCCCACCCTGTACTCACTTTTCATAATGGTGCCTGACCAGAGTGGGCGCTGTGACCGTCCTTCACTGCCTTCAGGCTTGGAAGCACCAAGAAGCTCGTGGCTGATTCTGCTTCATTTATTTACTAAAATGTCCTTTGCATCATTTTGGTTATTTTCTCCATTTTCACATCAAAATTAGGAACTCATAGAAAGGTAAAACAAATTTCCCACGATCACATAGTTGGCGAGCAGAAAAGCCAGATTTATGCTGAGGAATAAGATTTCAAAACTCATTTTCTAAATACTTAATTGGGATACAGAAGGAGCTAGTAACCATTTTCCTGGGTTAATAAGTATGATAACTCACATTGATTATAGCCCAACAATAAAGGGAGTGCCTACTGAGAAATCTGCTTTAAGGGGGAATGTTGTGTTCTTCTTTGTATCCATGTTCTAGAATGACTAACAGATGGACTTTTAGAAATTTCCAGACAAAATTTGATTACTTATGGAAGGGCATAGGAGAAAGTCCTTGAACTAAATCCACCAACGTGAGTGCTTTCCATATGGAGGTATTATTGAAATCATAGAACAAATGATAGGTGCTTACTCAGGCATTTTGCAAGTTTGGGGGTTATTGAGGATGGACTCTCTCCCTCAAATTAACTTTGGATTCTGTCTCCCATTTCCCTGGTAACTCACTACTTTGAAGAATGGGAAAATACCACAATTTCACTCCTTTGAATTTGAAATATCATGTGAAGGAGGGAGGAAGCATCATTATCACTTCCTCCCCCATTTAGATTTAAAATACTATGTGAAAATGGGGACATGGAGGTAGCAGGAATTTGCTGAAGCCCAGTATGGAAAGGCTGTTTTCTCCTGATTAAGCATGGATATTTTATAGACTTAACAGTATTTAAGTCTAACAGAAAATTTTTCTTTAGTTCTTTTACATATACTGTTATGTGATATTTGGTCACAAGAATGGGATTTGAGTTCTACCTCAGTCCCTTGGTGGAGTCAAGCCAATCTAAATACCCCAAAGACTACATGATTTCAAAGACATGCTGTTATCTCCTCCCATGAGTTAATCTAAGTGGGCCTGTCAATCATGTACATAAGAAAACACCCCTTAGAAATCTCTAAATTCAATACATATGGCATATCTGAAAATGTGATGAAAAGGTAGATGGAATAACTATCCTGTTAATGATGTAATAGTGTGTAATTCTACCTCTAAAGGCCCTCCCATTTCACTGAAGTTGCTTCTGTCTTCTCTGATTATTTTTTGAGATCTAACTCTGAAAGTATACTTTATTTTTATTTTTCATCTTGGTATCTTTTTGAAGAAACAGTCTGGCAACTTTTTATGGAATTAACACTTTGCCCCATGACCCAGAAAGTCCACATCTGGATAGTTACCCAAGAGGAAACATATGTTCACACAACATCTTGCTTATTTATTTACTATTTTTATTTTTTGAGGCAGGGCTTTATTCTGTAGTCAAAAATCTAATTTTGTTTGCTCTATGTGGTGATTAATATTGCAAACATATCTAGAATAACTTGGTGGACCGGCTTCTGGCATGTCTGTGAGCAACTGTCTGGATTATAGTAGTTGAGACAGGAAGTCTCACTTTAAGTGTGAACAGATTAATTCTAGTTATTTTCCCAGAAGCTCTCTGAGGTGTGGCCATGATAGTAAAGTCCAATCTGGCGCTATCTCTTCTTTCTGACCAGGTTTGTGCTATTTCTCCTTCTTTGTTTCTCTTTTATGAAAATATTTTCTTTTCCTCACATAATATAACCTAATTATGCTTTTCCCTCTTTTTACTCCCAGTTCTTCCTTCCCTTCCCTCCCATCAGGATCTATCTTTTTCTTCTCTCATTAGAAAACAGGCTTCTAAGGGTATATAATATAATATAGTATAATATAATATATAATATAGTAATATAACATAATACAATACAATAAAACTGACACATTGAAACAGGATAAAACAAACAGAAGGAAAAGAGCCCAGGAAAAGGCATCAGAAACAGATATAGATGCAGAGACCCACTCATTTGCATGCTCAAGAATCCTGTGACAATACGAAACTGTAAGCCATAATTGTCAGGAGCATTTATCACAAGCTATTGCAGGCCATGACACAATTATAGCTGACTCTGAAAACTGTTGCTTTCATCTGTAATTTCACTTGTGCAGTAACAGCTATGAATCTCCCTATTACCATGGTTTTCATACAATATGCACATGTAATCTTAAAGGCATGCATATCCATGGATGGTCAAATAGA
The DNA here is from genome assembly GCA_004026605.1 of Ondatra zibethicus. Classification (NCBI taxonomy): domain Eukaryota; kingdom Metazoa; phylum Chordata; class Mammalia; order Rodentia; family Cricetidae; genus Ondatra; species Ondatra zibethicus. Next base: position 23,384 of record PVIU01017637.1, read on the forward strand.
TGACTTTTCATGTAGTATATAGTTTTGATATATAGAATATATACTGGGACATCCTTCATAACTAGTTCTATTGTCCCATGAGGACTACAGACACCTGAAAGCCTGCCTTGCTAACTATACACATAATTAGCTCGTTTTCACCTCAGAACAAGTTCAAATAGACTAAAGTTTTTTTTTTTACAAAAACCCCCAAAACTTTACAGCTTACAGAAGGTCAGAGTCACAGATGTCTACTAAGGTTACTAAGAAAAAGCATGCCCATTCTCCACTTGCCAGTCTACTAGCAATGGATCTGTGTCTCAAAATTGTAAAATTGTCACTGGGCACTGTGCAACCCTGACCCCATCTCATCAAGGTTTTGCTCCTATGTACTTGGACCCTTGTGTTGCCTTGGTGAGTGGCTCAGCTCCTTATTGCTTCAAGGCTTCTGTAGCAGAAGAGCTTTTAGAATAGAAGAAGAAGCTTGGAGAAGTTAAAAGTGGACAGGATTATTAGAGTAGAAACAGAGCAATAAAGAGTACTTGAAATGAAGAGCATCAGCCTGTCTGTGTGAAGTTACTATAAAAATCCTTTCACCCCCTTCACTTCTGAGAAACATTTCACCTTTGGGATCCTGGGTAGGGGCTGGAGCCAGTCTCTTAGGCTCTACACATTGTATTTATGTAAAGGACCTGAAGGCTAAAAAGAGAGAAAAATATATAAATAAAATAAAAATAATTAAAAACGCAAAAGCCCTGCGATGACATTATAAGACAGAACCTCCAATGATGCTGTTGAGTTCATTGTCTCTCGATCATTTATTGCTGGGCATGCAACTCATCCTTAGAGTGGTTTCTTTCCCCAGAGAGACTCCCTTGGAGAAAACTAAATTTTCATTTGCAAGTGGTCATCAATTGGAGACAGCGTCTGGCTTGGGGAAAGGGTGTGTGCTCCTTTCCGCTCTAGACACCGTCTATGGCAGATCTGTGCAGGCCCTGTGCTTGTTCCCTCAGTCTCCATGAGTTCATATGTGCACCCATGCTTTTGATTTAGAGGGCCTTCTTTTCTTGGTGTTCTCTACTCCCTCTGGCTGTTACACTCTTTCTGCCTCTTCTTTGTCAGACTTCTCTGAGCTCTGAGGGGAGGGATTTTATGGAGACATCCCACTTAGGGCTGAGTGTCCCAAGGTCTCTCACTAAGAAAAATATCTGGCTGTGTACGTCTCTGTGTTTGTTACCATCTGCTGCAGGAGGAAGCTTCTCTGATGATGGCTGATCAAGGCACTGATCCATGAGCATAGCAGAAGTCATTCTATTGCTTTCCTTTTACATTTTGGGATGGCAGCATTTGTTTTTCCTCTAGGTCACTGGTCTATCTAGTCTCAGGTCCTTGACTATCCAAGGAGTGTTGGGTAAGGGCTCCATCTCATGAAGTGGCCTTAAGTCAAGTCAGATCTTGGTTGTTTACTCCCATACGCCTTGTGCCACCATTGGACTAGCTTATCTTGTAGGCAGAACTTTATCATAGAGCAAATGGTTTTGGCTGGGCTGGTGTTTACATTTCTTCTTTGGTAGGATGTAACTTTCTGTACTAAAGATGCTAGAATGTAGGGGTGAAGGTTGTAGCTCCTGCTTCTTCTTATGCAAAATGGAGCCTTATACTGTTCAGCACTTGGCTCTGAACTATACTTGCCATCTGTGGTCATCCAGAGGCCTAAGACCTGATATATATGAGCATATATGCAAAAGCTATTGTATGTAAAACATCTCATGTTCTACAATGTTGAAATAATATGTAGTTTAAGCCAGAAATTAATAAAAGAAGAAAGTCAGTTTTCTGACACTCGAGCTTTGGAAGCTGGAGATATTGAAAAAAAAAGAAAAGAAAATGTCAACATAGTTGTTTTTTGCTTACTGCTTGCACTGGAACAAGTCATTAGGTAACATGGTTTTAGAGAAGCCTGTCTAAGATTCATTTGGAAATGAAGTTGTCATGGTAACTGTCTCTGAAGCAACAGACAAAATTCCCCCAGAGCTTCCAGAGAACCTCCAACGTCTTCTTTGCACTTGGATCCAAGCAGCCTGCCTTATGGGCTTATTTTAATTTTGTTTTAATGAATTGCCTTTCCCTTTCTTTTTTGGAATGTGATTGGAATCCTTCAGACTCACTTTGGGATGTGGGCAATTCTGTGTGTTTGACTGATGAAGCATTGCCATTGCCACTGTTTAGCTGAGGGTGAGTAGGTTCTCACTGATGATACATATGACCTCAAAAACTGCTCCAGCCTGTGTGCTGTGATTTCAGGTGTGCTTATCTAGAAGAAGATGGACTTCTGCTCCTATAAAGGTTTGCCAACTTCCTCAAGACCATTTCTGTCATTATTTTGGAGCAAAACCCTATTTAACATTGTAGCTCAAATTTCCCTAAATTCAGAGATTTGTTTCATGGCTATGTAATCAGTCATCCTTAAATATATATACACCCAGAACAGCAACAACAAAGCCAAGTTTCCACAGAAAAGTTTACTAGGCCTTATATTTATATGTATGAAATCACGTCTTTAAAATGGTTTTGACACTATGTTTAGCTTGAGAAGGCAACCTGGAGACAGAGTTGCGTGCTGTTAGTAATGTACCCCAAGTTTAAGAAGCTTAGTGGGCTTGACTCAAGATTATGTATTGTATTTTCTGAGTGCTCCATTCTTTAAAGCAGGGAATGACAGATCTTCCTTATGAAGTTGTTGTGAACAGTAAGCAGTACAGAATAATTTGTATATTGCCATTGGATCCTTTGTTTTCGCATGAGGTTCCTGGGCCAGATGTAGTGTTTTGTGTATACTAAGTATGTCAGTAGAGAAGAGCAAAAATGTATTTTCCCATTAGTACTTTGGTTTTAATTGTGCATGTAAAGATTCAATTTGAATGGGCAAACAGATAAAGAACTGCATGATGCATTATTAAGGGTATATTTGCATGTGTGTATGTGGGGAGCAGACTGCTGACAATGGATCTGTGAGACCTCTGCTACTAGGTCTCACTGAGATCTCTAATCCAGAATGAAAGTCTTTAGAGCCCTGTGATCCACAGTGCCTGGACATTATGCTGCCTTTTTGTGCAGAGAATACAGGGGCGCCCAAGGGCAAAGGCAGAATCAGAGAGCGTGTTTTGTAGTTCAGCTCGGGGACCAAGAAAAACTAGAGGTTTTTATCCTAAAAGCAAGGAAGCAGAAGCAGACAGGTAGGGGCTCTACCTTCTTTTTCTCCCAGAGCTATTTACGTCCAGAAGCAGTAGAGAGAAGCCATGTGTCTCTAAACTAAAAGGGGTTACTGCCTGCCTGACCCACAAGGAGCCCAAAAGTCAGAACTCACTGCTGCTCCAATTCACTAGCCTTGAGACTTGGTACAAGTTCTTAGGCTCAGGGTCCTTGCCTGTCAAAGGGGCAGAGTTGTAATGCCACACAGCATTAGGCATGTTCTGTAAACACTTCCTTTCTTTTACCTTAGCTTTTAATGCATTACTTCACACATTTACACAATTACGATTATCACCTAATAGTAGTGCTGACTTTGGGTCAAACAGCTTCATTTTCATACTTTGCTTACTACAGTTCTCAATATGGAAGGTCTGGACAGTGTCAAATAGCTTCCATCGCTGCAGTCACCCAAGAGAAGGGACTCAGGTTTTAGAAGTTTCATCTTGGCTGCAGAGGGAAGGGAGTACCTGTAAGAGGGCCACAATAACAGTTGGCGTGTCTAAACTGTCTGTCCTGTCTCAATCTCTACATCATGTGCACCCTCTGAGTTGTATCAACATTCCTCCTCAAGATGAATTTCACTGAGCCAGTTCCCAGAATAAAAGCACTTGGGAACCATGGAAACAGAAAGACAAGGATAGGGAAAGGCCATGTTGTTGAAGTTCTAAAATCTCTGCTTGGATGCTGTTTTCAAGAATGGGGGGATATGAATCTTTCTCTCCATGACTCCTCATTTCTCTCCCTGAGCTTTTTGGAGGAGAAGGATCACTAAGAACTCCTCCTCCATGAAAGGCTCCTCCCCCTGGCTTCACTGACCAGCCAGCACTCCAGATTCCACTCTTCTTTTTTATATCAGCTCCAAAAGAAGCAGTTTAAAAATATTTAGTACTAGATAGTCCCACATAATTACTGTTTTTACCTTCTTTAATGATGAAGTTTTATGTACCGCAAACTGCATTTAACACCCGGACTCGGGAAATTATTTCCCCTATTCTCCATCACTGTTATGTCCACGGTTACACGTTTAACCCATTAATCTGAGGTATAAAAGTGTCAAACTCACTTTAACAGAATATCTACTCTTGAAAAAAAGTTTTTTTAAAAAAATTTATTGTGTGTGTGTGTTGCATGCTTCTGCTGAGGCCAGAAAAAAGCATCATATCCCCTGGAACTGGCATTACAGGTGTTTGCGAACCTGATGTGGATGCTGGGAATTGAACTCAAGTCTTCTGAAAAAAACTGCACGTTTTTAACAGCTGAACCATCTTCCAGCCCAGAATAAACACTGTTTAATTTGTTTGTTTCTGTAATCAAGTAGAGGATCCAAAGACTTTTATTATTTTTTTCTAACAAGTAAATACAATTTCCAGTGGCTTCTATTCTATGTGTAGAGGGAATTTCAACTTTTCACCTTAATGAGTTTATTTCCCTTTATTTTTATTCATAATTTTTCCTTATTTTAAGACAGTTTTACAATGACAGAATATTTGGTTTTTTTTAAAGAAATTATTTAGTTCACCTATTTATAACATAAGGGTAAATACATTTGGAGACTAAAACTTTGCTACTTATCCAGGAGTAAAAATGCCTGGTTCTGGCTTTGGAATCCTGGATTATGGCTTTTATTATAAAATATTTTTGTTTCCCTTTTTCTTGGAAGACTTAATTTCACATGCTAGTTGACCTAACACATTTAAATAACTTATTATTTTTCACAGGATAATTTTTAATATACTACACTTTGCAAGAGTATAGAAGGTGAAATACCTTGTTGAGTTTGCCTTGTCAAAATGAATTTGTAGTATGTGTGAAGGAGGCATGTTTGATTTCATATAGGAATAAACATGGTGTCCTCAGACTTGGTGAGTGGAGCCTTAGGCAGACAGTTTAGTGAAATACATCTTCTAAAGGAAACATATATGCTAAGGCACTTGAATTTAAAATATAGGAAGAGGTCAGGAGTAACCTGGAGGTCCCTCAAACAGAATAGGCTATTGCCATTGCTCTTGTCCACCATAACTTGGTGGTGAGAGTGTGTTGTTGAAAATGTCACACAGTTTGGTCATGGGACATGGAGAAATCAAGCTGGTGCTCATTCCAAAACTTGCTCCCTGCTGCTTTCATAGAAGGTGCTATGTGGACTGCTGGGGCAGAAAAATCAACAGTCTTACCCAGTAGTGAATCTCATGAGCTACAGTAGTGATAGCTGACAAGATATGTTTATGGGTACTGTAGCATGAAGGCCTGGTTGGTTTCTATCCTCCCACCAGGTCCCACAGTCATTAGGTCCCAAAGAAAATCACACAGAGGTCTCCAGAAGATTATAAACTGATTGGCCCATTAACTCAGGCTAAGTATTAGTATTAGTTCTTATAAGTTATATTAACCCATTATTCTTATCTATGTTAGCCACATGGCTCAGTACCTTTTTTTAGTGGGGCAGGTCACATCCTGCTGCTTCGGTGGTCTGGGCAGGAGTGAGGAGGAATGGGCTTCCTCCTTCCCAGCATTCTCCTGGTCTCATGGCCCCACCTTTCTTTCCTGTCTGGTAGACTTGCCTATACTTCCTGCTTGGCCAATCAGCATTTATTTAAAACATGATTGACAGAATACAGACAATTATCCTGCACCAGGGTCCAATTGTGGCATGAGTGTTATGGAGCAACAAACCACCTCTTGCCTTGCTTGCTGGACAGGAAGAAATGGTGCCTGGTATTCTATCTGGCCAAGAACCAATGGCTGGGGAGTTCATAGCCTCCAAGGGTGAATCCACTACTGTTGCTTTGCTAAATGGACATAGTATATTAAACCAAATTTTAAATACATAGCTATGTACCAGTATATTCCATCTCTCAGTTCTCATCAGAGAAGCTTTTTATGCAATGGACAGTAATTAATGCAGAAACTCACAGTGTGTCCAAGAACAGAAAACATGTATCATGTCTGTGGAGTTCCCAGTAACAAATCTCTATGACACTCTTTCCCTCCAAGGCTTAGGTAAGACTGTAGAAGAGGGAGTTGAATATTTGGGAGGACCAGCATAAAACACTGTCTTCTGGGTGTGACGGGACTGTCACATATGAATCCATAGCTATTGTTGCTTGCAAAAGACGTGCATAATATCAAGCCAGTCAATGTTCCAGCATGGAAGGCAGAGAGGCTGATCAGCCCTTACCCCTACCCGAGGAGTTATTGACAGTTGATAGCTACTATAGGAATATGGATTGTAGATCAATTGTGGCCCATTGTAGATCAACCATAATCAAGAGATGGCTCTATACCCATGTATGCATGGAATGGATAGTACAAAGCAAACTCAGTGAGTTATTAAGAAAGGAGTAAATGAAACTTGCAGTGGGGGGAAGTGGACTGAATAATCAGAGGAGTTAGGGAGAGGAGTAAATATGGTCAAAACAATACTAGTGGGGAGTAAATATGACACAATACATTATATGCATATAAAATTCTTAATAAATCATTATATTAGACACACCTGCGAAGGAAATTTCTTTTTTGGTTTTTCAGGACAGGATTTTTCTGTGTAGCTTTGGGGCCTGTCCTGGAACTCACTCTGTAGGCCAGGCTGGTCTTGAACCCACAGAGATCTGCCTGCCTCTGCCTCCTAAGTGCTGGAATTAAAGGCATACAGCACCATCGCCTGGCATGAAAGAAATTTATAGTTTGAAGGGAATAAAAATATATATAGTTAAGTCCTCAACAATGGTTTGGCTAGTTTGTTTATTCTTGGTGATATCTTTGATAGATAGGGATTAATGGAACAAGAAGGCATAATTGGGGTGGGGGATGGAAGGGCAGGGTAGAGGAAGAAATATATGGAGGGATAGCTAAAACTAAAGACCTTTCCACAATAGTCAAAACTGACATTAGACAAATAGAAGCAACAGAGTAGATAGACATGAGCAGACACACATAAATTGGGACATTTGATTCTTTTCATTAATTCCTGTGCTTTAATCTTATTCAGCCCCTCCTCAACTACTCCCAGATTCATCACTTATTTCTCTATCCCCCCCCAACATTTGTGTCCTTTCCTCCCACCTATTAAGTTCAATTTGATGAGTGTTGAGAGATTAATTATTCTATTGGCATAGTAGTAAGTCAATAGAAGTCAATTTATTATTATGTCCATTTAGCAGCATAATAGTGGTAGGTTCATGCCCAATGCCTATGATATGTCTAACCACATGCTCTTGGCCTAACAATGTTATCAGGTATGAGTTGCATCTTTTGGAGTGAGTAAATCCAATAAGAAGAGGTTGATATTCCCATAATGCTCATGCCACTATTGAATCAAGGGGCATGTTTTAGCCCATCAATCAGCTAACTACAAGCCCTCCAACTTTATTCACCTTTAACAGGTTGTTTTCATAATATTAGATTCCTAACAGTTTAAACAATTTTTAGCTAGCTCATAAATTCCATAAAAACTGCTCATATTTTGATGGGAATTCCTTAAATATATGGAGAGTAGGCATTTGTAGTGTCCTTATGAATAAATGGGAGTGACTACTTTAATTTCTCTAATGTAGCACCTTTAAAGATATTTCAAATTTCCAAAGGATAATCAAAGAGCTATCTTTTGTGTTGTTTTGTTTTACATTTCTGTTATTATGAGAAAAATTGAGAATGTTTTTGAATACTCAATGGCTACTGAATTCTTATATGCAGTGTTTTTGTATTCTTTCCTCCTTTTCTTCTGAGATTTTGATTCTTTTGCTTTCATTTGTATATTAGCGATATTAACTTGTATTAGAGATATTACCTTATATCTGAGGTATAAGTTGCATGCATTTTCCCTCAGTTTGTGATTTGGCTTTTGATTTCTCTTTTATTGCTTTAAAACTTGCTTTTGATTAAATTTATTAATATTTTATAATTTCTGATATAATTATTTGTGTTTTAACCAAAGTTAGAAATGCTTTAAAACTTCTTAGTTTATGAAGTAATTTGCTGAGTATTCCTTTCTGTTTGTATCATTTCATCTTTTTAACAGGTAGATATCTGATTTTTTTATAAGCTATACTAATGTACAGTGTGAATGAATCTAACTTTAACTTTTTCCAGATGGCTATTCACTTACTCCATTGCCATTTACAAAACTGTCCATCTTTTTCTAAGTTTGAGCGCCTGCCTTTATCACAAAGTAAATGTCAAAGAAGTTGAGATATTTCTGAGTTTTCTATCCTGTTTCATTGGTTCATCGGTTTACCAGTAAGCCAATCCCACACTGTTTTATCTATAGAAACTTCATTATGTTCTCTTATCATCATGATAACTTCCCATATACTCTTCTTTGAGGGATTTGCTGAGTATTTATGTTTAACCATAACTTCTGTAATTAATTTGAGTAGCTTCAACAAAAAAATTCTGATAGCATAGATGCATTAAGATCGTTTTCATTTTAGTTGACAAGTAAACTAGGGAGGGGTTTCCCACACTCTGGAACTTCAAGCTTCTAGTCTTGAAGTGTGATATAGCATTCCAGCTTTTCAGGTTTGTTTCAGTACCTCTGGCAATGTTTAATAATTTGCTTTATTTTTCTTTTGCATACATTTTATTGGTTTCATGTTTGGGAATGATATTGTGACTGTAACGACAGTCTTATTTTTCATTAGGTTTTCTGATTATTATTTGGTTATATGAACTATTCTAATAAATATGTCAATTTTTTATATTGTAATATAATTTGTCATTCATAGAGATTTTAATTTTTTAAATGTTTCTTTTTGATTTAAATCATAATTCTGGGTGTGAAGTTCAATGTGATGTTTCAACCCACATATTCATTGTATAATAATCAAATCAGGGTAATTAGCTTTTAACTGTCACCTTAAACATTATAATTTCTTTATTGTGAGTATATTTTTTACTTCCAACTTTTAGAACTCTTGTTCTTTCCCCCTTTACAACATTTTCCTTTAATATAGCGTTAAATAATAGTGAAGACTTTAAGCTTCATGACTTTATTCTGTCTTCTAAGAATGAATTTCATATTAAATTGCTACCTTTCTATCTAAGATTTATATATTTTACTATATTGGTTTGGATCTGAATGTTCCCTAAAGGCCAATAGGCAAAAGTCTTGGTCCTCAAAGCATGGAGCTGCTGGGAGGTCATGGAATCTTTAGAATGTAGGGCCTGCTTGGAGGAAGTTTGCACTAATATGTGTTCTTGAAAGGGATATCAGAACTCTGGCCCCTCTTTTTTCTTTGCTTCCTGCTTCCTAAGAGGTAAAGAGGCTGCCTCTGTCCTGCACTCCCACCATGGTGTCCTCAGAAACTCAAAAAAACCTCAAATAATAATCAGTGAACTACAATCACAACAACAAAACATGTCCCCAGAGTTCATGGACTAAAACTTGTGAAACAGCGAACAAAAATGAACTTTTCCTCTTCCAGGCATGAGGTGAAAGGAATCGCACTTTTCAACCTCAATTAACTATTTAATTAATTGTTATTGAATCTTTCATTTTTGGGTAACTGTAGAATCCTAGGTAGTTGTGAGAAGCAAAGATCCCGTGCTCCCTTTATTCGGTTTTCCCTACTAGTATGGTTTAGCAAGACTTCAGTACAATATAACAACCAAAATATTGTGGTTGGTGCAGCCCAGATACATAACAATTCACTGCCACAAGGACCCTTGTTTCCATTTCCTTTTCCTATCCACACCTTCCTCATCCAAGAAGGAACACATTATTCACACACATGGCAACTTGGGTAAATTTCAATAGAATTATGCTGTATGAAAAAAGCCATACTCAAAGATTAAATACTGTATGGTTCCATTATATAACACAGTTGAGATAAGGAAAGGATAGAAACGGGGAACAAGTTAGTGGTTGTCTAAACTGAAATTATCCCTACTCTGCCCACTCCAATTTTAAACACTACCTTCCTTCAAAATTTTATGGGAAAATACAGGCATTATTTAAAAAGGTAAACTTATATAAACAACACTAGCATTTAGTTAATACCATGTTTTCGAGAAAAGCATACTTTAGCAATTGAGTATAATTTGATACTTATATTCATTTAAAATGCAGAAATTATGGAAATATGGAATAAGTACTGAATAGACATATGAATCATTCATATAGTGAACTTATACCTTAGCCAAAATAATGGAGAACATGTACTGAATCTTGCCTCCCAATGTGAGGTATCTTTAGCAAAATGTCACTGTGATTACGTGTGATCCTTCCCTGCTGTCTCTGTGCAGAACATCCCTGCTTCCATAGACTCAATAGTAAGATGACATTTACCCGACTCTCTCCTTCATTAACCGGTTTTGAGTCCTTTTTAGAGGGGTAAGTTTCCATTGTTATTTGATAACATAGAATCTAGAAGGTTTAAAGCTATAAGTATTTTACTGAAAAACCCATCACTATGAGATATTTAACGCTGGAGAGTGTGTAGGTACTTTAACTGAGTGACTGCTGTGTCCCTAGACTGTGGCATTAAAAGTCCTTTGCAGGGAACCAGATAGGAATTCCAGCATTGACTCAACCTTGTTCCTTAAGCTGGCTCTAAAGAGGTTTGTGCTTCTACCTTGGGATGTGCAATCTTTTTGGAGCAAGAAAATTCCATACAGAAGTAAAAGTGTGTAGTTACAGAGATGTTCAGGTGAGGATGTGAAGATGTCTCTGGGTTTCCTTTCATAGCTCCGATCTATACAGAAATGAAGGAAGCTTGCTTTTTTTTAGTTGTAGATGTGTTTCCAGAGACACACTTGTCCTTGAGATCATGATCCTTATCAAACTGCCTTCCCAACATCTTAAATTGGTGAATGTTATGATCCTATGCTTCTGACTGAGCATCTTTATCTCAGACAAAGTATCCTTTTCACTGTTCTGTTTCTTCTTTCTTGAGATAAACCCAAAACTTATCAATTTCTTTAAATTAGATAAATACATGTACCCCATCTTACCTTCTGGGCCCAGGACTACACCAGTGCTTTTCAGATTTAGGTATGCGTAGTAGCCACCCTCTTGTCCATGGGATTATATTTCAAAGCTTATCCTACACACCAATATCTTTTATAAAGTTTAATTTCCAGATTAAACACGTTAAAAGTTTAACAACAGTGACAATAATCTAGAACAATCAAAACAATATATAATTGTTTCTTGGAATCCAGTGAGATCAGTTCCATAACCTGTCACAGATATCAGAATCCATCTCTGCTTCAAGCTCTGAAATCCCTTGCACAAAATGGTGCAGCATTTGGATATAATATATGCAAAACTTCCTTTACAATTTAAATATCTCTAGATTATTTATGATACCGCATATGATATAAACATATTTATGAAAAGTGTGCAAATGTTCCAGGGTCTTTTAAAATATTTTTTATTTCATGGATGATTGATTTTGAACATATATAATCCACAGACATAGCAGGGGACGAGTGCACTATAATAAAAGGTATTTTAAATCCACAAATTGGTTAATCATGGGATTTCTTAGCTGATGTTCTATTTTTGTAATGGTTTTCTATTTTTTATTTATTCTTTGTGTCTTTCACATCATGACTCTCCATTCCATTCATTTTCCCAACCCTTTGTATCCAATCATCCCATGAAAATAAAATAAAATTTAAGAGAAAAAAGAGAAAGAGAAGGAAAAATCAATCTCATCATGGAAACTGTAGTGTGACACAGTGAGTCATGCAGTAAGCCGTTTTATCCATATATCTTTACTTACAAGTGTCCATTGCAGAGATTCATTGGTTTGGTTCGGGGCCTCTGGTTTCTGCTACACTATTGATGCTGGGCCCTCACTGGAACTCCTCTTGGTTATCCTGCTGTTGCCTTGTGTTGTGGAAATTGTGTGGCTTTGGGTATGCAGGGCCAGTCCCTTCATGTACTCCAGCAGATCACAGATGGGGTAGATGTTGGGGTGGGCCAACACATGACCTTGGTTCTGGGCCTGGGTAGTTGCAGGGTTGGTCAGCCCACAGCTCTCCCTCGTCCTCACCACCAGGGGGAGCTCTCTTGCATTGTCCTAGGGAGTTCATCCCTTGCAGTGGTGAGCAAGGGGTGGGGCCAGTTCTGTTTTCACTTTCTCAGGGTCCGATCCCCACACCTACACCTTTAGGGTCAGCTCTACAGTGTGGCCAGGCATGGTGTAGGGGTCACTTTCCTGAGTGCTGAAGCTGATGTGGGGCAGGACCAGCTCTCTCACCTGCCTTGGGCAATGACAGGTAGAGCTGAGGCATCTCTCCCCTGCTCATGATGCCACATGGCAGACGAGTAATGGGAACAGTTCTCCCATGTTAACAACTATGGGGATGGCTCACTCACTCCTCTGCCAACAGGACTGGCTCTTCTGTGCTGCCCAGGTGAGGAACAGGACCTGCTCTCTCAAGTGTAAGCACAGTTTTAATACCAATTTAACAGAAAGTTCAGAAATTTAGGTAAATTCAAAGGATACACGGTTACTCTGGTTATCTATTTAATGGACGCATTTGAAGAATATATATCCCTGACATTGTTGTTTTTCATTATTGAAAATAGATTCTTCTTTCATATAACACATACCAACCATAATTTCCCCTCACTCCTCACTTCTATTATGCCCACCTCCCTCTTTCCCAGATCCTCTCCTCCATGTCCTGCACTGTCTGGATGGCCAGAAACCTGATCCTGGATAGCTCAGAGTCCTACAGTAGAACCAAAAAACAATCCATGAAATAATTCCTAATGATATTCTGCCATACTCGTAGATCAGTGACTTGTTTAGTGACCATCAGAGAGGCTTCTTCAGAAAGAATATGGGAGCAAGTGCAGAGACCCACAGCCAGACATTATGCAGATAGAGAAATTAAACTGGAGGACTCCATTGGCTCCTTCCTGCTGGAGATCAGGGAACCCCTCTAAAGGGTGGGGGGATTGTAGGATGGAGGGCACCAGGAGAACATGGCTCACAGAATCCACTAAGCAGGGGGTATATGGACTCACAGAGACTGAAATGACAAGCATGAGGCCTGTATGGATCTACACCAGATCTTCTGTGTATGTTATGTCTGTTAACTTGGTGTTTTGTGGGATTCCTAACAATGGGAACTGTTGTATCTCTGACTCTTTTGACTGCTCTTGATACTTTTTTCCTCCTATTGGGTTGCCTTTCCAGCCTTGATATGAGAGTTTTTGCCTGGTCTTATTGTGTCTTGTTTTGTCCTGTTTGGCTGTTGTCTCTTGGAGGCCTGCCCCTTTATGAATAGCTGATATTTGTTAACTATAGTTGACCATCATTAGCTGAACCCATGACTACAGGAGGACTTCTGTAATGAAATACCTGACAGAGCATTTAAATGCAAATTATGGGTCCCTCGTTCAGAGTTTCCAATTCGGTTGGATTTGATGGTATTTAAGAATGTTTTAAACTAGTTAAAAATGGCCATTTTGTGTGTAAGCATGTACATGTGTGATGCAGGTACAGTGGCACACATGTGGAAGCCAGAGGACAAGTGTGAAATGATTTCTTCTCTTCCACTTTGATGTGGATTCCAGGAGTTGAACCTAAACTGCCAGGCTTGCATGACAGATGTCTTTACCTGCTGAGCCATTTGTTGGCCTGGTCTTAAGAAATTTTATTCCTAATAAGTTCCCAGGTAATGTTTCTGCTCCTGCTCTGGAATCAGCTTCAGAACACACAGTTACCACGCAGTATCCTCCAGTCACATGGCAACCATTGCTAGTTACCTACTCAATTGGTACTTCCTCAGTTTCTTGCCGTGAATTAGAGGTGTACTGATGTATAACGTTTATCTGTGTTTTAAAGAAATTATGATGTATTTTGAATTCTAAGCATTTTCCTTCTGAAGAGAACTGATTAAAAATTTCGAGTGGTTTGACCTTCACTTTGCTTCTGGGAGCAATCTGTTCTTATCACTTTCTGTTCGGTTTCCTTCCTCTTGTGGAAAGATTGTAGATAGAGTTCACAAGTGACTTCTTTGGGAGCTGTGATGGCTATTCCTGGCTGTCACGTCAACTGCATCTAGAACTGATGAAAACTCAAGCTGTTGGCCTCTGACTTAAGGATTTCCTCAGATTGTCTGAGGTGTGAAGACTCACCCTAAATCTGACCTCCATCTTCTATGGGCAGCCCATGTAAAGGGATGCAGAAGGAAGCTTGGCAGTTTTTGCCTGCGTACCTTCACTCTCACCTGAAAGTTCATCTACCGTGTTGCCACAGCTGGTGCAAATCCACCCTCTTCAGGTTTCCAATATGGAATGAAAACCATCAGCTCTCCAGGACTCCACCAGGACTCCAGGACAAGACTGAGCCTGCAGAGACATCCAGCCTCAAGGACTGAACAACTACTGGATTTTCTGCCTTTTCTTTGTTGGAGCAGCATGACTATAACCTATAAGTTAGTCTAATAAGTCCCCCTTTATTATCAGATCTATCTACTGTGCTCCCTTAGAGAATTTGGGCTAATACAGGACCATTGCAGATAAATCCTGTAGAAGAGTGCAAAATGCAGAACAGTGGCAAGAATAGTAAGAATACCATAACATCAAGCAAATTCTAGGAACAGTTAGCTGTGGCTACTACCTGCATGGGGCCTTTGAAGACTCTGTGATGTGTCTCAGAATTGTCCTGAGCAAGGTTCAGGCATCTGTAGTGTTTTTGGCTTGCATATAACAATCATGGCGTTGGGGAATACTTCAGGAAATATAACATTCCAAGCTCTGCACTCTTCTGACTAGGGTTTAGGATTCAGGCACCTTGAATGGAACTTTCTGGAAAGTAGCAGCAGGTGCTGCCCTTTGTCAGCTTGTGAATTATTACTCCACACTGGTGTGCATCAAAAGAAGAACAATATCTGGGTGTGGGTGATTGGGGCAGCATGCAGTGATCGGCATGGTTAGTGTCTGGCATTAAGGAGAGAGGCAATACATCTGAATTGGTCATTTGTCATTTGTGCAATGAATTTCTGTCCTTCTGGATGCATTTTCTGCTCTTTATACATGGCCATGAGTAAGATTCATAACAGCATATGTATCTTTATCCCAGTGCTTCATCTGTTGGGGAGGATTTTGGTTTTATTAATTACGAATCAATCACTTGTCTGTGGAAAGAAAGGCCACAGACTTGTTTGCTGTTGGTGATGAGCTGGCTTCGTCTGCATTTACGCTTCCCAGACACTTGGAGATGGAGTCATTGAGTGTGTCCCGCTTAGGCTGGCCCAATTCCATTTATGATCTGGCTTGGTGAACTGCAACAGATCTACTCCCTGGAGGTTCTTTGATGTCTCCTTCCTCCTCTTGGCTCTCTTGCCTGTCACATGTGGAATTTCATGTGACCAATTTCTTCTCATTTTTCTTCTGTTAATCAGTTTGGTTGCAGGGTTGTGATTGTGATTAAGCTGAATATTTTTAGCTTATCTCATGTGAATGCTATGTGCTGACTCCACCCACATGAAGGTACCCTCCATTGTTTCCTGCTTGTTCATGTTAGCATACATATGGTAATCCCTTAATTGACCTGAAATTCCTTGTGATTTATTTTGGTTTTTGCATCTTACACATACTTTTCCCATAGTTCCTATTATTTCCACCTAACCAGATCATGTATGTTGTTTCTTCTTTAGACATCTCATACAGTAGAGGGTCCAACTCATCAATAATGATTTTTTTCCTTTTAAAGACAGGGCCTATTGTGTGTGTGTGTGTGTGTGTGTGTGTGTGTGTGTGTGTGTGTGTGTGTGTATGTATTTTGGACTTTTATGTATGAATGATCTCTATGCATGTATGCTTGCATACCAGAAGAGGGCATTAAATTCTATTATAGGTGGTTGTGAGCCACCATGTGGTTCCTGGGAATTAAACTTAGGATCTCTGGAAGAGCAGTCAGTGCTCTTAGCTGGTGAGACATCTCTCCAGTTCCTAAAGAGAGGGTCTTAATCATTATCAGAGAGGTTTCCTTCAGCAACTGATGGGAGCAGATGCATAGATCCACAGCCAAATATTAGTCAGAGATTAGGGAACACTGTGGAACAGGAGTAGGAAGGATTGTCAGAGGCAAAGCAGGGGGCTGAGGACATCAGGAGAACATGGCCCACAAAACCATCTCAGCTGGGCTCATAGGGGCTCACAGGGACTGAAGCCACCGGAGCTTGCACGGGTCTGCCCTAGGTCCTCTGCATATATTGTATTTGTTTTGCTTGGGTTTTTTTGTTGGGCTCCTAATAGTGGGAGTGGATGCATCACTGAGTCTTTTGCCTGCTCTTCAGACCCTTTCCTTCCTATTGGGTTGCCTTGTCCAGCATTAATATAAGGGTTTATGCCTATGCATCTTGTTATGCCATGTTTGGTTAATAGCCCTGGGAAGCCTGTTCTTTTCTGAAGGGAAATAGAGAAGCAGTGAATCTGGGGGACGGGGGTGTGGAGGTTACTGGGAGGAGTGGATGGAGGGGAGACTAGGGTGGGAATGTATTGTATGAGAGAAGAATAAATAAAGGAAAAATAATAAATACAGTGTCTAATGTAATGAGGCTGCCCTTAAACTCATTCTGGGCTTGCCACTTCAGTCTCTGTGAGCCCCTATGGGCCCCTCTTAGCTGATTCTGTGGGCCATGCTTTCCTTGTATCCTCTACTACTCTTACTACTCCTATCCTTCCTACCCCTGTTCCACAGGGTTTCATGAGCTCTGTCTAATGCTTGGCTGTGGATCTCTGCATTTGCTCTCATCATGTATTTAAGGATAATATTTTGTTATTATTGTATCCAGCTATAGACATGTGGTGCAGGTGACTGACCCTGGAACCTTGTGTATGCCAGGCAATCAGTCTACCAAGTGAGATATATCTCAGCCTAATAATTTTTCAAAAAAAATTTCTCTGGGCCTTTTCCTGTCCTTTCCTCACACAAATAATGACAGACTAGAATGCCTTCTCTGAGCTTAGGAATGTTCTTGCAAGCAAATGCGGTAGAAGGTAGTTCCAGGACAAAGTCTATTGCGTAGTTCTGGAAGTTCTATATGGTATGGGGAAGCAGCCATCTAAAACAGCTATGCCATATCTACATAAAGCAACAGGGCAGGCCACTGAGTAAAGCAGGGAAATGCCTGGGCTATGGGGAAAATGGGTCTTGCAGCAACTGCTCTATTTAGGTTTATCTTTTCCTTTCTCTTTTATCTATCTATCTATCTATCTATCTATATATCTATCTATCTATCTATCTATCTATCTATCCATTTATTTATTTTTGAGACACTCTCTGTGCTTCCTGACCTTACAATCTACCTGCCTCATTCTCCCAAGTGCTGGGGTTCCAGGCATGCATCAGTACACCCAGGTCTTTGCTCCTATTTTCTAACTATTCTTTTCAAGATAGTTCGAATAACTAAATATCACAACAGTGAGTTCTGAGATATATTTATGGGACTTTGGCTATAAGAATTTAATGTTAACCATGTGCCAAGGTGATATATGAATTTTCATAAAAGGAAAATGGAGAAACCTTTTCTATGTGGGCTGATTCTCTTTGACAAAAAGATGGGTGAATCCTCTTATGTGGGTGAAACCAGGATTCCTTTCGGGCCAAGAACCAGCCTCCAAATTATGACACAGAGACTTCTTATTGGTGATGAATGCTTGGCCTGGCTTAGGCTCATTTCCAGCTAGGCCTTTTCTGTTCCTCTACATTTTGCCTCAGGGTGTTTTACCTCCCTGCTTCCCTCCCTCCCTCCCTCCCTCCCTCCCTCCCTCC
>PVIU01017638.1:0-42171 GCA_004026605.1 Ondatra zibethicus
TTTTTTTTCTGCTGTGTAGTACTCCATTGTGCACATTGTGTAAATTTACCTCATCCATTCATTCTTCGGTCAAGGGGAATTTTGGTTGTTTTCAGGTTACAGTTATCACAAACAATGCTATAAACATAGTTGAGCACAAGTCCTTGTGTTATGATTGCGCATCCTTTGGCTATATACTGAAAAGTGGTATTGCTGAGTCTTGAAGTAGGTTGTTTCCTAATTTTCTGAGAAATTGCCAGATTGATATCCAAAGGGGCTGTACCAGCTTGCACTCCCACCAGCAATGTAGCTCCAGCATAAGTTCTTCATCAGTGGTTTTGATCTTGGCCATTCTAACAGGTGTAAGATTGATTCTCAGAGTTGTTTTGATTTGCATTTCTCTGAAGGCTAAGAATATTGAACATTTCCTTAAGTGTCTTTCAGCCATTTTTGATTCCTCTGTTGAGAGTTCTCTGTTTAGGTCTGTACCCCCATTTTTTTAAATTTGATTATTTGTTCTTTTGATGACCAATTTCTTGGATTCTTTATATATTTTGGAGATCAGCCCTCTGTCCAATGTGGGGTTGGTGAAGATCTTTTCCCATTCTGTAGGCTGTCATTGTCTCAAGTTGACAGTTATTTAAGCATCTCATTTTTCCAGGATTGCTTCCTATAGGCAATTGCACACCCCAAAAGCAGTTGTGCATTCCTTTCTCCAGCCTTCAGACCTTAAACTAGACCAAAGATGTGTGCTTGTAACTGGGGATAGTTTCAAGCTGAAGAAAGGATTTTCATTTTCTGCTAAATAAAGTCAAGTGTGGCACTTACATTTTCTCCAGTCAGGAATTATAGAGAAAGTAAAAGATCTTTCTAGAAACATCTCTTCTTGGTAGAGGTTGTGTTTCTTTGCAATAGTTTCAATATAGACTTTCCTTAGTATATTTGAGATGAAATCTAGGTGTGTTTACATCAACCATGTAGTATACATGCCTCTATTAGCACTGTCTTTAATGCTACTTCAATGAACATTTTTATAATTATTTATTTTATGTGTGTGTGTGCGTGTGTGTGTGTGTATGTGTGTGTGTGTGTGTGTGTGTGTGTGTGTGTGTGTGTGCCTGCGTATATGCATGTACACCATCTATGTTAACTGGCTTACAGTGGTTAGAAGAGTTATTGGTTCCCCTGGAACTGAAGATACAGATGATTGTGAACCACCATGTAGGTGCTGAATCCAGGTTCCCTGCAAGAGCAGCAAAGTGCTCTGAACTTAAATTATGTAGTTTGATATATTGTAATAAGCTTTAATTATTTTAACTTACTCAGCTTCTTTCTGTCCTGGTGTTTAGCTTGTCATCACCAATTCTCATTCTTTTTTCTTGCAATGAATTTGGTGTCACAAACACTGTGGTTTATTTGATTTCTAAAGTTCTTTCCTAGTGAGATACTACACTAAAAATGAAAATCTGATTTTTGTAAAAATATACGCACAAATTCAGTCCTGGTCTGCCAATATCCCTGGAGTTGATCCACTCCCACTCGCATGGCGCTTGCTTTTTCAGGTCCATTCCGGCCAAGGTAGTTGGTTCAGTCCAAGATCAGGCTTATTATGGACTTTTTATCACAAATTTCTTTAGTTGAGATTGCCAGTACTCCAGTATTAATCATTGCTCCTATTTGCATGTATTTGGATCTGAACCCTTAGGATTGGTTGTCTTCTGTCTTCTGCTCCTCCACTGAACCTTGGGAGCTCAATCCATTGCTCTGGTGTGAATGTGGGTCTCTGTCTCTATCTTCATCCATCAGACGAAATTTCTGGCAATCTATATTGTGTTTTTTCCATAGACACAATCTATATTGTGTTTTTTCCATAGACATTTAAATTTCACAACTTTATTATTCCTTTATTAGAATTACTTTTATGTGAAGAATATCTAATAGTATAGCTGCAAGTGAATTTTATTTAAAAGGAGACATAGTCAGAGGTAAAACTAAGTCACTTAATGAGCATTGCTTAACAATTTGGTTGAATGTAATAGAGTACAGAAGAAGAACTGGTAGGGGACTAGATATGTAAAGCAAATGCATGGCTTTTGGGTTTCATTTGAATTACAGAGGTATTTATGAGCCATATATTTTGTTATGTTGCAGGTTTGCTATGGTAGATGACTCCAATTATTAGGTGAACAAGTTGTTGGTTCGGGCACTCTAACCACCCACCCTGATTCTTGCTTAATAATTTAATTGAAGTAGCTATATTATGAAGAGGTAGTGTGCATGGTTCAGCATCACAGACTGATTTAGCTGGAATGCTGGACTCACCAAACTGCAAATGCAGAAGCACCTCTCTGCCTTTGTTACCCCATCAAATATTGAATGCTCTATGTACTTAGTGTGTCCTCAGTGTTGATGGCTGCATTGTTTCCTTCTACAACAGAAGTGGCAAAATTAATCTTTCTGGAAAGATGCACTGTTTGTAATGTTTATCCTTGTATTTTCTATCTACCATACTACTTCTGGAATTACTGCAAAGGGACTGAGTAAGCTCAATAGTTAGTGAAACAGATTACCTAGCCATGTTCCTCTCACTAGAGAAATTTTCTTATAGTGAAAAGCATGGAAGGACGTGTTCTATGTGTCTTGCAGGCACAAGTAGCTGAACAGAAATAAAAGGGTGAACCCTTCTGAAACTTTTGATATTGTGCCACCTAGGAAAGATGTTTTCTGACTCAGGAAATGATTTTTATCTAATCTTTTAAACTTTTTCCATTATTTTGGGGCAGTACTGAAAAATTCATGATGTTTTCTCCATTCTTTAATGAAGTATTTTACAACCATCAAGTTTTATTTCATCACTTTATTAATTAATCATATTAATTATTCTTCCAAGTTTCAATTTACTGGTAATGACTTTCAAATTTTTGTACTTCTTTTCATGAATGAGAATTGCCTACCATTTTCCATTTTAATTTTTGAGGAACATTATTAACCTTGGAACGTAAGATAGTGTGGCTGGAGACATGGATGTGTTTAAAGCATTTTTTGTTCTGAGTGATTCTTTGCATCTTGACGGGGAAGATTACAACTGCTTATAACCCCAGATCCAGGTCATCTAACATCCTCTCCTCACCTCTTCAGGCACTTGAACATATGTGTTAATACACACAACACACACACATACACACACATGTGCACACACACATCACATACTTATACAGTATTTCTTAATTTTTTTATTTTTTGAAGAATTTGTGAAACTGTGAATTTTTCCCCTTTTGAATGATTTGGAGGGCATAATGTACATCACAGATAGACCCTTCAATTTAGAAGATCTGTTGATAAAGTTGATAAAACTAGATTGTGGTGATCCTAAAGCAGAAATTCATATTTGCCCCGTGTTTATCTTCCCCCCTCTATCTATCTTTCTTCTTGATAATAGCAAGGCGGGAAGAATTTACAGAGGCAATTGCACATTTTGAGTCTATCCTGTTGATGATGCTTGCTGTGGCAAAGCAATGGCAGCCAGTAAAGATGGGGTAAGGAGGGGGAGATCCAGAGGAGAGAGGAAGAGAGGGAGAGGAAGAGACAGAGAGACAGAGACAGAGAGACAGAGAGAATTTGAGATTTCTGGGCTTTAAAGTTTTCCTTGTCTCTGCTCTGTCTGTGAGGCCTAGACTGGGATGAAGCCACCCACATTCAAAAATGGCTTTCCTCTTTTGGTTGTTCTTATTTGGAAGCACCCTTGCAAGTGCTCTATCCAATCAAGTTGATGTTCAAGGTTAACCATCACTCCTTTATTTATCATAGAATATATTGAGCTCTACACAGGCCCTTTGTGGAAGTTCTATTTCTTAGCATAGGCTGAAGGTAGCATAGTCATGTCATTAGGTTACACAGTTTTTAGTTCTTGTCTTCAAAGGAAGTCCCTGACCTTTAAATTTTTATTTCTTTCCTATGTTTTGCAATATAGATGAGGTAGTAAAGAATGTACTTTAATTGAAAATAGCTTCTACTGTTAAACAATACATCCTGAGCAGTTTCCCATATCTGCAGGTTCCCCCCTCCTCCTCCCCTCTCCTTCAAATCCACACCACCTCTATTGAGGCTGGATAAGGCATTTAACCACAGACAGACAAAATATGATTCACTTAGAGGATTCCATGGCTTGATGTTTCAAAACACCTTCATTACAGAGTTTTACACATGAGAGAAAAATGAAAAATATGTTTAACTGCCATTAAATTGGTCTTAGAAGATCCAGTCCAATGACTGTAAGTTCTAAGAATGTTGGGGCAAATATTAATACTTCAAAAGTCAGAGTTTAGTAACAAGAGATAGGCATTCCACTGTAGAGAGCTTTAGACAGTAGTGGGGTAGATAAAGCAGAGAGGAAGTTCCATAACCTCACTTGTAGAATTCTAGGTATGGATACCAATCACCTGAAATAGACTCACTGAGGCTAAGTTCTTAGACCCACTTCATAAGTGCATTCTTTAACAACACCCCTGGATGATTTTGGTTAATTTAGGACGAATTAATAATTGCTGGCTTATTATTTTCCTATTAATAGGGATGAGGACTATGTCTTGTTCTGCAGTGCATCTATGCACAGAATTTTAGTTCATTGACGAAAATTTCATTCAGTAAATAGATTTTAAAATATCTCAAGGAAAGTGAGGTGCCCTATCTAGCTGCTTATTTGTTGATACTTAAGAAAAATATAATATTTTGGCAGTAGAAACCTTTACTTTGTTTTATATTATATCTTTAAAATTTATTTGGCATATATCAATTATAATGTTGCTATTTTTGTTGAAAGGGTATTGGTGTTTTCTTACACACACACACACACACACACACACACACACTTACATTGTATGATGTATCCGTACAGAGACACCAGATTGTTCTCTTTAAGAAGATAAGCCTTAATCTTTTGAATATGCACATTTTACTCACATTTATTTCATTTTTTGGTTTATTCAGTTTTATTTCTACAAGTTAACTTTGTTTATTTTATTCAAATTATAATTTATATCTTTCCTTTTTCTGTTTTATTGTGTTTTCTTCCCACTATCTGTATCTTAGGTTGATAATTAAATATACATTTAGGTCATTCTAGTAGTATTGGAACTATTTTTGAAACGTATGATTAATTGAACAAAATAAAATTTGTGAAGTATATTTGCCATCTTTTTGAAGAAAGTCTATAAAAATGAGTGTCACGGTCATCTATTTACCATAAGAGTATTCAGGGAACACCCCGTTCTTTTACTAGTTTATCTTAAGGTTCTATTTTGACTCAGAGCTTGGCCTCTAAAGCTCTTGATGTATGTAGACCTTTAAAAACTGCTCAGATAGAAATTTTAATAGTTTTAAATAGGAAACTTTTGTGATAGCTGGACCACCAAATAGCCTGAAATTAAGCCTTCTCAATTAAAATTTTATTGAGAACTACATACAACAAAGATAAATGTGAAAAAGATTATTTCTCTCACCTTCCCCATTGCTTAGCTGGCTTTAGTTCTTTATATAGGCTTGAGACCCTATTGTATGCTACTCCTTGTCCATGTTAGCCTTTGTCCCTCTTCAGCTCACTTTAGGCCATCATGTTCAGCCCTGATAATTTGCATACATATAACATTATACAGTCTGAAGAGGGTGTATTTATGTATTTAAGAATATGTATGTGTGTGTGTGTGTGTGTGTGTGTGTGTGTGTGTATGTGTGCAAAATGTTAGAATAATAGTGAAGTAAAGAAACCATGAATTTTAAGGAGAGAAGATTATAAGGGAGAATTTGAAAGGAGTGATGTGAACAGAGAAATTAAGAATTATACTTTCAAAACAAAGGACTAATGAAATTAATGCTTGTAATAGCTTAATAAAGATAGAATAAATACTATAAAATTTTGAAATACAAGTAACTTAATGAAAACTTCAAAGAATATCCTTTGCAGTTATGAATAATTGAAATAATTTAGTAGATTAAAAGGCAAATACATTCGTTTATAGTGTTAATCACAGAGCTATATAACTGAAGATTGCTCTATGTGTTTTGCATAATATTTTTTTACTAAAAATGAAAATAACAAATGTAAGAACTGCCATAAGGGAGCTGTAGAAAATCATTATAGATATTTTCTTAATCAATACAAATTGTATCTGTTCCCCTAAAGGTTTACATAACTAATGGCTGTTACTTGTTACTGCTTATACAAGTAACTCCACTCCTATACTATTACCACTAATTCTGAATCATTACTTTTTTGAATTCATAAATATGTAAAATATTTAATTATTAATATTTTGTATCTTCTGCTTTGGTAAACTTGGGGTTATTTGAATAGATGAATCAGGAAAACTTTTTTTAAACATAGAAGATTAATAGGATTATCTTTTAACTCACAGATAGTCAAGAAAGTTCACTTAAATGGGCAAATTTTATTTTTTAATAACTATGGTATATACACAAACTGATTTCTATGACTAATGTTCCTGACAGCATAAAAGCATATCCATTTTAAAAAATTGAAGGAATGTAAAAAAAATCCTGAGCCTAAGCTTTCACAGAGCCAAGTGCTGTTAAAGTATTGGGCTCAGCAAGTCAGGAGCCAATTAATTAGAAGAAAAATTGATATTATTAAGGGACATGTAAATGTATACATAGTGGCTTTCATAGGACATTTGTTCTAATTAGGAGTAGTGTTAGAAGAAACAATATTTACCACAAAACTGTAGTAAATAACATGTAAAGAGTAAAATGGAAAAGTATTTCTCCTTTCATTTATTTCTTACCGTTGATTATTAATGTTTGAATTTATAATGAGAGAAAATGTCTTGGTATATGAACTGGATTGCACACTACACAGATTGCAAAATTGAAGCTCTCAATCAGATAAAGGAAAATCTTTGGAATTATAGGATTGTGGAAAAATTGGTTTTGGATCAGTAATTGAGGACACTTTCAATAGACCTAATAGAGTACATTGCCTGCATACACCTGCTATAAATCACCTATTTGTATTCAGAAGTTAGCTCAAAAGGATCTTATATATTTTTTTAGTTTTTGTAGTCCAGTAATATTGTAGACTAACTTGGAATAAAAACAGTGATTTTATTGAGGAGAAAGACGGGAAAGGCATTAGAGAGAAAGCTTTGTGGAAGAGAAGTTAAGGGAGATATGACAGAATGCTTATTTACCAAGTGTTTGATGTCAAAACCAAAATAAAAATGCAAATATTAACTGGAAAGATATGCAAAGGGTAAAATAGCAATTCTTGGTGAACAGTAGATAATAGAAGATAAAGCTAACAGATAGTCTAGGTGACTGAACTGCTTCAATTGGGTATGTCATTGTCAATAACAAACAAATTTTGTGATAGAAAAATAAGGCTGAAGCTCTACAGTTGCTGTTCTAAAAGGGCGTTTGACCTCTTGAGTAGTTCATTGAGCTGGATAATTTTGGGATCTGGTTAATTTTGGTACGCAACTTTATTTTTTTGTAATCTTTCAATAATAAAGTTTAAAATAACACAAAAAATCAGTAATGTGCATGCACACTATGTTTTGGACATTAGGATTAGTTTGCCAAAGAGTTCCAGCCAGAAATAAGTAGATAAATAGCTAGTAGTGATCATGAGTGATATGTTGACAGACATATAGATGTGAGAGTCTCTAGAGTCCTTCCAACAAAAACTCCAGTGAAAGAGCTCTAGAAAACAAAGAGAATGCTGCTGAACTGTTGAAAGGTTCTGTAATAAATGGTCCCCTTCTTTATCTCATGCTTAGTGAGAAGAGCAGCTTGTTAGCATCATTTTTTGTTTTGTGTAAATGACAGGTTATATTAGATAGATATTGAATGGAAATTCCTAGGAGGCAGAAAATCAGGTTAAAATAATAAAGTAATTCAGAAAACGAGACTCTGAGACAAGAGAATGAAAGAGGCCTGTGAAAGCATACTGAGAATCAGACTAAAGGAAGAAACTATTAAAATGGCTGCAATGGAGGAATTTCATTCTATAGATATAAATACATTGGTAAGAGAGCAGGGAGGTTCTGATTTTGTCAGCATTCCTAGATAAAATCTTGGGTCATTTGTAGAGACATATGATGTGGTCTAACAGCAAAATCAGGAACTTGTATTTTTACAATCTGAATAATAGATTGAGCATTTTGTTGGTTTATTATGTAAACTATAAAATGATATTATATATTTTCAATTTCTGTAACATAATCTGCCTTTTATGCAGAAGCATAAAGAGCTTAAGAGCCGACCAAGTTAATTCTACTGCTGTGTGCAGGCCAACAGGGGATGTCAGCCAGCTGTCACAGTCACAGCAGTTTGCAGTTTTGAAGAATGCTTTTCCCATGTTGTTGCTTTCTCCTTTTAAAGCTTTGGTCATTAGGACAGGGAAAGGGATAAGTAGCCCAATATTGTACTTAGGCATTCATTTCAGTTCCAGCTGGAATAAAGTGTAAAGATGACTGAAGTGGGAGGGCCATATGACAAACACTGGCGAGCTTTGGCAAAGGGTATGAACTTACATGAAGTCTGTCCCACTGTTCCAAGCTGTGGTGCTAACTAAGTAGCTCTTATATTCACGTTCTTAACTGATATCCTAACAATTTTGCAGAATACATGCATTTAAAATTTTTCATAACAAAATTTTATTGACTATTTTAATTGTTTAAATGATAAGACAATACGATGTTTCAATTTACATATGTATTGGCTAGTAGCCAATTCAGAGTGATTAGGAGATCTACTGTTTCAATAAAGTTAGTACAGTTTTTTAGATGAATGAAAACAGAATACAGTTTGAGATAAAAGAACAGTATGATGGCCAAATAACTTAGTACCTTCAAATTTTAAAGACTTATTACTATTATTTATATATTCTTATGTGTATGATTCTGTTTCTGAATATGGGAACATGAATGTAGGTACCTGGAGAGGCCAGAGGTGTTGGATTCCCCCAGAATTACACTTACTAGCGACTTTAATGTTTTCTTCTTTTTATTTAATTTCTTTGCTTTTATTTTTAAAAACAATGAAAACAAACTTTTTTCATTTTACATACCAACCCCAGTTCCCACTCCCTCCCTTATTCCCTGTTCCTTCACCTACCCACCCCCACCTCACCCCACATCCACTCCTCAGAGAGTGTAAAGCACATTTCTTTGAGGAAGGTCCAAGAACACTCTCCCCATTATATCTAGGTTAAGCAAGGTATCCATCCAAAGAGAATAGGTTCCAAAAAGCCAGCACATGCAGTAGGGATAAATCCTAGTACCATTGCCAGTGGCCCCACAGTCGGCTCTAGCCATATAACTATCACTCACATTCAGAGGAACTAGTTTGGACCTATGCTGCTTCCTTCCCTGACCAACTGGAGTTGGTGAACTCCCATTAGCTCAGGTAAACTGTTTTAGTGTGTGTACCCATCATGGTCTTGACTTCTTTGCTCATATTCTCACTCCTTCCACTCTTCAACTGAACTTTTGGAGCTCAACCAAGGCTAAGGTAAAGAACACCAATGGTAGTGTATACTGGAGAGGATGTGGAATAAAGGGAACACTCCTTAATTGCTGGTGGGAGTGCAAACTTTTACAACCACTTTGGAAATAAATATGGCAGTTTCTCAGAAAACTGGCAATAAACCTAGTTCAGGACCCAGCAATACCACTCTTGGACATATACCCAAAAGATGCTCAATCATACCACAAGGACATTTGTTCAACTATGTTCATAGCAACATTATTTGTAATAGCCAGATTCTGGAAACAACTAGATGCCCCTCAACCAAAGAATCAATAAAGAAGTTTTGGCATATTTACACATTACCAGTGCCTTTAAACTGCACAACACTGGTGTTGGGAATCAGATCTTCTGCAAGACTAGCACATGCTCTAATCCACTCAATCATCTCTCCAGACATGTCTTCGGGTTTATAAAAGATAACTGTACATTTCAAAATTCTATATTCAAATCTAGACTGACTTTATACACTTCACCATTTTTGGTTGACATTTTTTATCATTTAAATATTATCAGAACTAACATTTCTCCTAAGTTTCCCTGAGGAAAAATGTTAAGATCATGTATCAGTAAAAAGTAGTCGAGAGATTTCATGCATTTGTGTGTCCCCAAGACTTAGGTAGGATGCCTTTCCACAAACAGCAGCTTGTGCGTTCCATTAGCAAACTGGGCAAGAGGTGTTTGATTTGTAGGAAAATAGCAACCTCATCAACTAAGCTCTGCTCTTCAGATATCTCTGATTGGATACATAACCAATTTGAAATTCCTTTATTACCTTCACTGTGTAAATGTTTTAATTGAAGTAGAGTACTACTACTTTCCCCATCTTCCTCCTCCCTCCATCTCTTCCTAGCTACCTTCCCTTCAAACCCTCCCTTGTGTCTCCTCTCTCTCCAGAGGAGAGCCCCTTTTCTTGGATTATTATTGATACATTGTGCATCAAAAGTAACATTTATAATCTCTTATGGCTCCGTAGTACATGCTTTATGAAACTAAGCAAGGTTGGAACAACAGAAAATAAAGAAATCTACAGTCAATTTTCTTCTCATGTCCATGACATTTCCACATTCTTTTACCACAGAGCTAACATCTGAATTTTCATTTTCCCTTCACGTGAATATTACTTCATATTTGTTGGATTCTGTCACAACCATTGATAAAACAGCTGTGACCAATACTGCTATTGTTGAAATCTATCATCTGACTGGTGGTTCACACCTTTAATCCCAGCCCTCAGGAGGCAGAGGTAGGTGGGTATCTATGAGGTTGAGGCCAGTCTGGTCTGCAGGGCAAGTTCCAGGACTGGCTCCATAGCTACTGGGAAACACGGTCCTGAAAATCAAAACAACAACAACAAAAAATTTAAAAATTTTCTTCTGATACATTTTCATCTCTTATTATTTTGTAGAATATCTGGTAAGTTGGAACACTGCTCTAGGCAAGATTTCTAGAAGACAGCATAGTATTGATGTCAAGAAATCTAACATAAATATCAATCCCTAAATAATTAGATGCACATATAATTAGTAATCAAATGCAAAATTTAGCACAATAATTGAAGTCTTTAGAAAAGTAGTTACTAGATATTTTCATTTATTTATATATTAAAGATTAGAAAATGTCACTGTCCATATTTCATAGCAATTTCAATCATTATTTATAATGTATTTGCATATTATATATTTTGAACATGAATATATTTCATCAGAATGTATATATGTATATGTGATATATACCTATCTGTATGTCACTTGTATTTTAATAAATAAATCTTGCCTAATGATCAGAAAAGTAAAAGAGCCACACTGGCCAGCCTTACAGACCAGACAGCAATGAAACACACCTTTAATCCTAGTAGCCACACTAGTTTGCCATAGAAGCCAGGCAATAGTGGTGCATGCCTTAATTCCAGAACTAGAGAGGGTTACAAAATGGGAGGAGACAGCTCTCATTCTCAGTCCCATTCTGAGATTCCTAGAGTCAGGATCGCCATTGAGGTCGAGGTAAGAGCCAGTGGCTGGCTGCTTTGCTTTTATGATCTTCAGGTTGGGTGAACCCCGATATCTGGCTCCTAGTTTTTATTAATCATGCTTTACCTATCTATGAATATATATGTATACATACATTGGTTTTTGTATATGTACACACAAAACACATACACATATATCAAAATGGTCTTTGCGTAGGATTGAAGCCATGCACGCTTTGCCCCATCCATGTTTATTTTTGTTTTCCTTGTTTAGCATATGCTTAGGCAATCCTGGGGTGATATTTTATATGTGTAGCTTCTGACTCAACTTCCCTGATGCTATTGCTGTCACAACCTTTCTACCTCTTCTTCTGAAGTTCTACGTGATCCTGATCCCATGAGACCCTTCACCTTTCTTAGCTGTGTAGAACCCAGTTTCCTTGTATATAGTTTCAGTATATACAGCTGCTATGAATTCATGATTGCCGTGTTCATGACATGCTTAGAAAATGGTATTTTGGCCAGGCGGTAGTGGTGCATGTGTTTAATCCCAGTGTGAGGGCTGTGTTGTAGATGTATCCATCGGAGATGGGATCCACAACTCTGGATTTGATTGCTTGTGATTTTCTGTAGTGGTCTCCATCTCTTGCAGAGAAGTTTCCTTGATTAAGAGTAAAGATTGTGGATATAAGCACAAAGATCTAGACTGTAGATACGGATCATCCTAGCTTAGTGAAGCGGTGATTAGATGTTCTCCAAGATCCATGATATCACTAGCCCTGGAAGGCTGGGTAGGTTTCCAGTACCAGGCATGATTTTCGTCTTGTATTGCAGGTCTTAAGAAGCCTCAACCCTGCACAAAGTACTACAGCCAATCAAGGATTTCAGAGAATGAGAGAGATAATCTTCCCCATTATTAGGGAAGAACACACTAATTGCTATATAATACACTTGATTATTCAATAACAAATGATCAGGCAGGAAAATAAACATAGAGGCTGTATTTAGGAATATATGTCTATATACACATACATGTTTACATCTAAAAACCGCAAATGAAAATTAGGCCATGAATTTGAAAGAGAAAAAGGGGACTAATATTGGAGGGTTTAGGAGGACAAAAGAGCAGGCAGAAATGTTGTAATTATCTTATAATCTCAAAAATAAAATAAAAATGTCAAAATTATGTTGCAATATTATTTCTACACAAATGGGGCCTTCATTGCTGAAATGTTGTAATTTACTACCCAGAAAAGGTATTACACTGATGTGGAGACAAAATCTTTTTTTGTTTGTTTTTTAGTGGCAGGTTTTCTGTTTTCTCTTTAGCTCTGGTGACTGGAACTAGCTCTTGTAGACCAGGCTGGCCTTGAACTCACAGAGATCGGCCTGCCTCTGGTTTCCAAGTGCTGGGATTAAACACATGCACCACTACCACCTGGCCAAAATACCATTTTCTAAGCATGTCATGAACATGGCAATCATGAATTCATAGCAGCTGTATATACTGAAACTACATCCAAGGAAACTGGGATCTACACAGCTAAGAAAGGCGAAGGGTCTCATGGGGCCTTTCTATTTACTGCTGACATATGGCAAACAACAGATCCTAAGGAAGTGGGTATTACCCAGTTTTATACCTCTCTGTGCTTCCTCTGGGCTCCGATGATTACTTCCAAACTGAGGCTCGCAGAGATGGACCTAATGAAACTCTCTGGGACAATAAATGGAACAAAAACTAGTGAATGGGGGAAAGCAAAGGGTGGGGGGAGTAGGAGTGGAAAGGAAATAGGAGAGGGTAGGAATAAATGCAAAGTATAAAATTATGAAATAACAAAAATTACTAATAAGAAAAGAATATTAGGAAGCAGTTTTACTAAGCAAAGCATTTGACGACACTGAAAGCATCTGTTTGCAGGTGACAGGTTGTAATCAGTTTTCAACAGCATCCGCAGTCCTGTTAGCTCCTCTGCTTGTGTTCAATTTCTCTGCATGGCCAAGCAGCTAGGCGGCTCATTCGTCTCAGAACATAAAGGAAACAATTCACCACTTCTGAAGTGGGAAATTCAAACCTACCAGTCCATCAGTAATTCTTGATGTAATTCCATCTTTGCATAATCAAGGGAAATAACTGCCAGTCTGCTCATGCACGTAAGGACAGGAGCATCTTGGCATCAGTATTCCATGCGTTCCATAAATTTTTATGAGTGGAGTTTGTTCTGAACAGCTAAACACACATCAAGAAAAACAAAATGCAAAAACAACATCCCTTTTACAAAATGAGCAGCAGACTTTCCTTCTTATTGAAAACACTTGATAGCAAGGGACTAGTATTTTGAAGAACAAGTTTTCAGTGAAGGATTTTGTTCCAAAATGAAGAATGATCTAGAGATCTGGATTTTGAAAAAGTAAGCCCTGACAGATCTACTCTAATGTGCCATTGATTCCCTTCAGCTGCACTATCAACAAAAGCCAAATAGTAAATGAAAGCAGAGGTTAAACACTTGATGTTTCTTGAATGTTTCTGCTAAGCACAGACGTCTCTGAAAATTCCAGTGCAGATAAAATGAAACTACCGTGTATATTTTAAGGCAACCTACTTTCTGTGATTTGTAATTAGATGAGGTATGCAAAATTATGTAAAGTCTTCAGAGAAATCTGTACTAAATGACAGCACAATGCCATGCTGCCATCAATTTCTTAGAAATAATGTACAACCCATTTCTTTCTTAATCTCAGCCATGTATAGCCTGTCAACAGTACTATAGGTCATAGAAAGTTGACATATCAATAGTATGAAATATAAATGGGCCACACAAAATTAAATAGACTCACTTAGAATAAAAGCACCGAGTTCTAAAACTGTAAATTTTAAATAATCCAGCTTTTTACTAAGAATAGTTGTAATACAGGCAAATTTTTTACTTTTAAACACTTTTAAGTGACATGTTAGCTGCATTGATTTGAGACTATATTGTGATAATTCCCATATTTTATATAAGTAGTAATGATTACATTCCAGTAAATAGTATTTCTCTCTTCAAATATTTTTATTTATTTTAAACCTTCAAATTTGACTGAAATAATTATTTTGAAATATACAATACATACCAGCACCCAAACTTTATACTTTAGAGTAAAGCTATAATGTTCTTAGTTCATAATTTTACTTTTTAGGTAAGCAGCTTCTGGGACAAAATGGAATTTAATCACTTGATCCCTGACTAACACATCACCAATTTTTTCCTGAACATTCCTCATAACTTGCAAGAGACATTCAATTGCTAGGACCATAAAATGCAGTGATGTGCAGAAGAGCAATCTATCAAAACATGATATGATCTGCAAGAAACCATGCTCAAGTATGCCCTAAAGGGTGAATGATAACAACATGTGGTTCTGATACTCATGTATCTCAGTCCCAAACCTTCATGTGGACTTGCCTATTCAACTAAGAAGAAGAAAGAGGTTGGTAAGGGATTCTGTATGATCATGACAGAAGTATATGATGATAAATGAGTCCAAATCAGGCTCTTGGGACTGTAGAGATGGTTCTTTCAGTAAAGTGTTTATAACATATGATCTCTATAATTCTAGTAAAAAGCTTGACATAGCAACCTATACTTGTAATTCATATTCTGGGGGCAGGCATGGAGACAGAATCCCAGTCAATCTAATAAAATTGAAGAGTTCTAGATTCAGTGAGAGACAGCCTCTCAAAAAGGAAGGTGGAGAGGTAATAGGTAAAGGACTCCCAGTGTCCCTATCTCCCACATGTGCACACACATGAGAGTACATAAACATAGGTTTGAACATGTACTCGCAAGAAAGAAAAGGAACAAATACATCTCCTTGAAGGACAGTGGGAAAGGGACGTCTCTCAGCTTGAAGAAAATTTGCCATCTCTGAGAGAAAAGTTCCTTCGACCTCCACAAATCTCCACTTGTCAAAATATTAGACTATATAAGATCTAATGGAATTGTAACCATGTAAATGGCTGCTTAAATCACTGTCTTTACCAATGGCAGGACGATACAAGTACTTTAAACTCTTGATGATCAGCAGTTTAGTATCTGATTCTATTAAGTTGGTAGTAAAAATATTTTACTTTGTCAACTCTAAGATTAGTTGTGGGAAATTACAGTACAGAAGATATCTGGACCTTCTTATTTATTCAATAGGAGCATTGTTCTGGGCTGTTCATAGTCAGTACAATTCTCATGGGTTTAGAGTGTGGTAATTGAAGATGTGAAGTAAGTGCCATCACAGGTCTTACAGTCTTTATACTGTTAAACCCTTGTGATTTCCACTCAAACATAAGGTCAGGTAACCAGAAGAATTCACTGCTTTGAAACTGACTAGCTATTTATCAAGGCAATGCTGTTGAGTCTAATTTTTCTGTTGAAATAGTAGAACAGACCACTCAGAGCCAACACTTTGACAACCCTGGTCTAATTTAGACTCTTCCATTCTTTAATTTGTAAAAACTCTATAGATCTACTTACCACTAAAAAAAAAATTGAATTTAAGAACAGAAAATAAGTAATTCCAAGATGAAGAAGGATGTTTTATATAGATGTATTTCAGTCTGCATTCTAAATCCAGGCAACTACTAATATGAAATTGGGTTTTGAATATAAAATACACTCCAACTTTATCCAGACTGCTATGCCACAAAATCCAGTAAGGTTTTATAAGCTATTCGCTTATTAACTTGTTCACACATTTAGTCAAACATATTCATTGATTGCCTACTGTGAGCCAGACACTGTTCTATTTGCTGAGAACTTAATACCATGGATCATAAGCAAGCTCCCCATCAGAACAGAATTTATAACCTTATAACTGTAGATGGAAACCAGAAAAGAAACAAGAAAATACTTACAGACTAGTGATAAAAGCTATCAAACACAAAAAGAGGGTGATAAATCCAGAATAATTGAAGTAACATTTACAAAGACGCGTGAAGTGTGAGTACTTATTGCCTTATGAACAGGCTAATTTATTCAGACGCCTTAGCTAGAAAAAACAAAGTATTTTAAGTGTGATTCATTAGCCACAACCTAACTTTTTGAGAAATTAGGTGGCAAAATGCTTTGCTGTGCTGTTGCTTGAAGTCATTATGTCTATTTTTCTAAATGATTTGATTATAATCGTGTGTTTATTTGTAACTATTGTACTAGAGTTATATATATATTTATCTTTTATTAATCAAATTATTATTGTCTGCCACTTAAGTCTCTCAAATACAAGAAACTGTGATTAAAATCAACTCTAAAGATAAGAAAATATAACATACATCTAAGTATACAAGAGGCTTTAGGAAGAGGCTGGTCAGAGCTTCATAGCCATTTCTCTGCTCATCCTCTTGATTGTCGTCAATGTGTTTCATACATAATAAATGTTTTTTCTCCCACAGGCCAGGGCACCATACCCTCTTTTAAGGAAGCAGGGGGAGGGAGGATGGGAGGGGGAGAGCGGGAGGGGACTGGGAGAAGGGGAGGAAATGTAAAATTTTTATTTTGAATGGAAAAAAATAAAAGAATATGGAAAAAATGTTTTTTCATATCTAATAAATGAAGAAAGAAAATAAATTTCCTTAAGCTATAAGAAAACTATTGACCTCTTTTCTTATTCTGTAACCTACTGATTAATAATAAGATATCACTGATGATGAGATGCTTTAAATAATTATAAGAAATTGTAGAATTATAATGTAATAATTTTGATGTTCAGATGCCTAAAATAATTTTATTAAATTATAAGATTTTAGTGATAAGTTTATCATAATTTTTAAACAATTTCTTTATTGTAACCATGTGACATTTGTTTGAATGCTATCTTGGTCCATTTTGTATTTTTTAATAACAAGATCATTGATGCTAGATAATGTGTCAAGAAAAGAGGTTCATTTGGCACATGTTTATGGTAGATGATAGTACAAAGAACATGGTGCCAGAATCTTAGTAAGGGTACTTTACTGAGTAATTCTACACCAGAAAACTAACTAAACAATTGTCTGCTTTGTAAGTGCTAAGAACGTATAGTAGTTTTGCTTTATAGCTAGCTATCTCTCTGAGAACTGAGCACTTTCAGCAGAGCCGACCCCACCTCCTTGAAATAGCATTAACGTATTTGTTAAAATAGAGCTCTTCAGACCTAATTACATGCTGCTAAGCCTGACTTCTCAAAGGTTTCACCACTGTAATAAAGATCTACCTGAAAGACTTGGTCTTTAGCTTATGAGTCTGTGTACAATGAATATAGCACTCAAACCATGATGTGTGAGAAGAAGTGGATGTCAGCCACTTCCATTCACCCATCCATTCTTCCTATGTTATCCCAAGGGTAAGAAAAGGGAAGATGACCTTTGGCTGGATAACAAAAACTGGTCAAGAGTTAGTTATAAGGGATCATCTTAAAAATATACATTAACGTACATATATCATAATCCTAAGTATATACAAAGCACCATATAAATGAAGCAGAGTATAAATGTTGCTCAAAGTCTATTAGAAACATGCAATTTTAAAGTTATGGAACTTGATATCAGAACACTGTTTCATTGGGTCATTCTGCACAACAGTTAAAAATATAGGACTTTTAAAGTCTCAAATCATACACACACCACCACCACCATCAGCACCACCACCATCACTGCCAGCACCACCTTCATCATCACCACTACATTTCTCCACTTTTTTTCTGTAAATATAAATACGGCATTGGGGTCCTTCTTTCTCCTTTGTTTTTCAGTAATATCTGTAGAATGTAAGCTGGCAAAAAGAACTTTCAAGTCAAATGCAATATTTGGGGTTATTATCAACTTCTAGAGCCTTTCATGACATCTTTAACTACTAGGTTTCAGCTTCTAGTAACTAATGCTTATCAACTAATCAAATATAGAATAAATGATGTCTTGTAGTAATTTTGTACTATGTGTATAGTAATTTTGTACTATTGTAATTTTGGCTTTTTATTAGAGTTTCACACATTATGGGATGCTTCTCATAATACATGGTTCTGAAGCACTTGGGTGTTGTGAATTACAGATACACCATTGATTTGTAATTTTGAAAGCATGTCTGTTTCAAAATGTATTGTCTCATTTATATATATTCTGGTTGTTTCAGTTGATTCATTAAATTATGTGCTTGATTCTATAATAATTTGCTGAGGCCTGAGTCACTTAGATACCTTTGAATTTTACAAGCAGATGATTCGTTTGTCTGCCCTCTGTTTTAGGAAGGTTGTTGTCCCCTCTGTTGAGTGTCTCTAGTTTTTTTGTTGTTAATGCTATCTATCCAGTACAGCTGTTTTTATACTTTCTCTTGTTCTCTCATTGTGTTTTGTTAACATTTTTGATGAGAGTTAATTGCACTGCTAATTACATTTCAAGGCCTCCAGCTTTTATGACAGTAACCAGGTCCTGGTGTTAATAATAAGTAGCTTAGAGTACTTAATATGCAACTTCTAAGACAGCACATTTAAATAGAACATTGTTCTGATGTTTTTATTAATACAGGGATGCTAACAGTTTTTACATTTTCTTGAATCTTTGTGAAATTCGGATTCATTAAAAGCAACCCCACTGAGCCAGCACAGCTGTATGCATCAAGACTATTTTGAAATTCTTTATTGCAGAATTTATTATTTTGTTTGTTTTTAGAAG
This sequence comes from Ondatra zibethicus, assembly GCA_004026605.1. Classification (NCBI taxonomy): domain Eukaryota; kingdom Metazoa; phylum Chordata; class Mammalia; order Rodentia; family Cricetidae; genus Ondatra; species Ondatra zibethicus. The sequence goes on from PVIU01017638.1 coordinate 19,161, forward strand.
CCATCCTCATGCTTTTATGCCAGTGAGTGATAATGATCTATGAGTTAATATAGCAAGTACTGGAATTATTCTTTAGCATACTACATTGATTAAGACAATATGTTGTAAAGATTGAAAGCTCTCCTGTAATCATTCTGCTTCTGGGAAGATAAGGAGCTTGCTGTGTACCATACAGAGCTGTCACTGTGAACGCTAATGATTAGTGCAGAGCCTAAAAAGCATCTACCCATGGAATAGAAATGAACTAGTGTCTCAGAGCCCTCATTTCCTTAGAATAGGTTAGCTTTTACTTGCTTTTATAGAAGCTCATTCAGCAATTGTGTTGATTATTTTAAAACTTTGACCCATTATTTTACTTATTCAGTTACTCAGGAAACATTTGTGGATTTTTTTTGATTTATAAAGCAATGTATTAGGCAACAGTTACATGGATCTTATGCCCTACTGGAGAAAGTTTCATGGTGGCAAAATTCAGCAAAATAGCTTTCTGTGAGTTTTCATAGTAGAACAACTGGGCTGATTCTTTTGTTTGAAAAAGTGATTGATTCAATGGAGACAGAATAATCAAGTTAACATGGAAGGGAAGAGCCTTCCATGGTAAGAAGGTATGGTTTTTACATAAATAGAGACAGATCCAGGGCATCGTGGGGCCACTGAGGACACTCAGTGAGGTAAGAATGGAGAGTATGTGCATTTAAGGGATTGATGGAGATGGTGTAAGATCAGTGAGACTGGGAATGAACTAAGCCTTGAATTTTATTATACATTCTTTATCTACTAATGAATGATCAGTAATGACAGTTACAAAAGCAGAGGGGATATAATTGGTTTTACATTTTAAAAAAATCATTCTAGTTTTTAATGAAATAAGTTAATCAAAATATAATCTTTCATAAATCACTTATTTGCACACATTTTATTGCATTTCATTTTTCTATTATTCTCTTTTCAGAAATTCAAACATAAATGTTTCATTCTAAATTTCTGTTTTTAGAAAAGACTGTCGTGACTTGCCATTTGATTAGAATTTCTCTTTTAAGAAACAAGCGTCATAATTTTCATCTTCAGAATATGAAGTTTGACTCAAACACAAAAAACTACATGTGCTTTCCTGAGGACGGAACTGACTTTGCATGATGCTACTTTGACATTTGATTAGCTGCCACTTTTTTTCTCTTTTGGCTGTTACTAATATTTGAAACATTTTGCAGATTTTTCTCTTTGTAATAACATCCTGTCCTTTGACTAGTTTCAGTACTGAGATCTGCAAATGTGATTCCTACTGAAGACAGTGTCAGTTCTGGGAACAACTCCAAGAACAGCCATAGCATAATATGTTGTGAGTTGTAGAGTTACTCCACACAGTCTTTGAATATGGTAGAATTAGACTGTTCTTGAAATTTACTGACTGAAAATACCAATATTCCTAAAACTTTACTGAAAATAATGTTATACTTTTCTATTCACCACAAATAAGATGTTAAGAGCTATATTCTTAATCTTTTTCTCCATATTACATCTTCATCCATATGGAATTTTTATTTACAAGCATATCTTAAGATAAGTCAGTAAATGCTTTTCTTATCTTATTTAATATTTATTTCCTGGGTGAGGCTTAAACACCTGTCAAAATCCATGTACCCTATTTTTTCTGGCTCTGAAGCGAATTCTTCATGTTCTCCATTCTACCTGTATTTTTTATCAATAATTGTAAAAAACCAAACACTGCTTACTTGATGAGACTTCGACTTTTTGAGATGTATTTCTTTTATTTTAAAAGAATTGTGTTTTTTCTGCTTTCAAGCCCAGAGTAATCAGTACATTTTTACTCCCAATACGCTTTAACTAAGGGGATGGATGTTGAGTGACATGGAGTTTATGAGGTCATTTATAGGAAAAATATGGAATTATATTTGTTGAAATAAGTCTGTGCATTAAAAATGAATGCAATATTAATAGATATTATTTATTATTGGATATTATATATAGTGAACACATATCTAGGTAGATGAATGATTTCTAGGTAGTAATACAGAAAGAACACTTGATCATTTAAAACACTTCTCCCATGTGTTCTGGCAGAGAAAAGCACACTACAACTAAGAAATAAATATATTTCTTACTTTATTGCCATCAAACATTACTTTTCACATCAATATTTAGCCAAGAGTATTAAAATACTATTTTCTAGTTTGTGTGATTTTCAGAAGTATGTTTTACAGTTAGCTACTTTAATAAAATCAGCACTGAACCATCTTCCCAATCTGAAAACATGTAAAGTCAGTTATTTTAACAGATAATTCATAAATAATGAGCATTTGGAATAGGAAAATGAATTAAGTTAAAATTTCTTTAGTATTACAGATCTTTTTCACACATTCTCCTGTCATCTTACAGTGTGCTACTTAGACAAATGCTTTTCCATGTTGAAATTATTGAAACTGCTCCTTTTTCCACATTATGGGATGATAAACTAAATATCAGAAAGTAATTTTCCTTTATACCACAGTATAATTTTCTAGGTACCATACTTGTCACTCTGATTTGAATAAATTTAGCTGGAATGCAGCCATAGGCAAAGCAGAATGAATGGAAACAATCCAACAGTCAAGAGGCGTGTCTTTAACTTGAACAATCTTTCACAGGATCTGGCACCAAAGAACCACTTAGGATAAGGATTCCTCCAAATTTATTGCATCCTTATTTACTAGTGTTGGAAAATGTGGGAGTGTTGTGTTGAAGCTATGCATGAAAATTAAGGAAGAAGTATAGAGAAACACTGCCCATTCTTGAAAATTTTGGGACACAGTTAGGTTTTAATGGATTTAAAACCCGGTAGGCAAAGACTATTTGGATAAAACCCCTTAATCTATAAAATTTGTAAGAAACAGCATAGGCTCTGTCATTATATCTGAGATAAATTTATCAGTCTCTTTGATTATTTTGACAGTAAGAACAAGAGGGCCAAAAGTATATTTTTTACTATTATCCGATTCTGATAAACACACGCACATACACACACTCATGCCACACACAGATATAAATAAACATATAAAACACACAAATGCACATGAAAGATCCTCACATACATACACAAATTAATAAGCTCTTTCAAAATGATACAGATTCTCATAGCATGTTATATTTTAAAATATATTTTTTAAATTTTATAACAAATTGTTTATAAAAGTTATGTCAAAAACCAATAATGTATTGTGTTGTATAGCTAAAATGATACAACAAGAAGCAGAGAGAGTGGTGTTTGTTATGCTATAAAATTTCTTATTATTAAAAAAGTAAATACTGAATTTTTGAACTAAGTGATTTTGATACCTACCCTCCTCAAGTTATTTAGAATACTCTCTCTCTCTCTCTCTCACACACACACACACACATACACACACTCACACATATGTATATAAATTTATATATAAAGATGTGTGAATGTTAAGAATAAAACAGCATAGTAAAACTAACCAAGAATTTAATACTATTGTAACTGGTTCAATTGTAGTATCATCTTTCGTATTATTCATGCAGAATTAATCTTTTTTTGACACTATATAAATTATGTAAAACTACAAAAATTGGAACTGTACTTCTATGTAGTCTATATTTCAAGGCAGAAATTATATTAGAAATTTTAAAATTATTTTAAACAAGTAAGAGTAGAGACATTGTTTACATAATTTAGTATGAGAGGTACATCACACATGACATTTAGTTTTAAATACTTATTTTTTCCTTTGTACTTGCTTTTTTTTCATGTTTCATACAGCCATCATACTTTAGTGTTCTAGAAGGTTACTTGTTCGTTCCCAACTGTCCAGAACTGAAATAATCACAAAGAACCTATGTTATTGAAATCACTGCTTAGCCCATTGGCTCTAGCTACTTATTGGCTAGCTCTTACATCTCAATTTAACCCATTTCTATTAATCTGTGTATCGCCATGTGGCTGTGACTTACCAGCAAGGTTCCACCCAGGATCTTTCTCTGGCAGGGCTACATGGCTTCTCCCTGACACCACCTTCTTTCTCCCAGCATTCGGTTTAGTTTTCAGTGCCGAGCTCTACTCTACCCTATCACAGGCCAAGGCATACTCTTTATTCATTAACCAGTAAAAGCAACACATATACAGAAGGACTTCCCACACCATATTCACTTTTCTGTTTAAATAAAAGGAAAGGTTTAACTTTAACATAGTAAAATTATATATAATGAAACAGGTATTAAATAAGATTACAGTTACAATATTTATATTTACTCAATCTTTTATCATAACTAAGGAAAATTATAACTATCTATTCTTCAACTTCATCAAAGAGTCCTGAAGGATATAATATTACCTAAGTAAACAGGAAGTGCATTGAAAGCACTGCCAAACCTGAAGAATTGACAGTGACATCTTGCTGCCTAGACAGTTACCCAAAGTTCTTCAGTATCATTGGGGCATCCATCCAGCCTACAAGCCCATAGTGCCTGGCAGACTTTTCCATGAAGCAAGAAGTTTCAAAGACGATTCTGCCTATATTGGCAGTTTGTCAGTCACCATTTTTTCTGTGTCCTGAAGAATGTCTGGCAGACTCTTTCATGAAGAAGGAACCCTGAAAAACCATCTCCCCTTTAGGCAAGTTCATCAGTCATATCTTTGTGAATCCTGCATGTCCAGTTCATACAGCATAGCATCAAGCAGTCAAGGCAAGAGCAGATTCCTGCCCAAATGGCTAACAAACTAAACTCCATAAGGAGTATCTTCAATGTCCATCATCCTGGAAATATGGGCATAGTTCTCTCCAAACTGCTTCCTGCTTTTTGTTGGGCAAAGTATTTTTACAGGTGTTCATAGTGACCTTTTGGGAGGTATTGGTCCATTGTACATTAGTCTCAAAAGATTCCACCAGTTCATAGTGACCTTTTGGGAGGTATTGGTCCATTGTACTACATTAGTCTCAAAAGATTCCACCAGTTCTCATCCTCTGTGGAAACAAGAAAAAAACTTATTTTCCAGAGCAACATTTCTTTAGACCCAAATTTTGAAGACAAGGTACCTTTAAAGTATATATGTTGGTTACTTCACAGTTAAAAAATTCAAAGAAAACACAATAATATACATAATCCATACTCTCTGTGTATATTCCATCTTTATGTGACTTATTTTTTACTCTATTACTTTTTCTACAATTTTAGTATTTATTTTATTAACTTTACTACTTTAATCTATGACTGTATTATATTTACTGTCTCTTTACTCTTTTTCTTCTCTCACCAAGTCTACATACATTTTTTTTTAAAACACACGATGTATCATTTAGAGGTCTTTCATGTCTGAATTTGTCCTGTTGTGTATATGAAATCCTTTTCTGTCCAGGAGTGTTTCTTAAAATGCTAAGCCGTGGAATGAGTAGGTTTAAGGCTGCTTTGCCTTTTGGCTCCTCCAAGTCCAACATGTTGGGGGTCCCTTCATTGCCTCTGAGAGCCATTCTTTCTGCACCAGATCCAGGGTCAGGTTGAAGCAGGTCTGTGTTGCTATTAAGCACGTTGTAGTATTCCTTTTATGAACCCCATTTATATGCTCCATAGCTGAACCTCCCAAGAGTGTCAGGGTTCATGTTAACAGCACAGCTCAGGAAACTGCCTTTTCAGAACCACATGTTTTTATGTCTTTGTTTATTTATTTATTTATTTATTTATTTTTGCTATCTCTGAATAAGGAAGTCTCTCTTAAATGAGATGCACTTAGCTCTAGCAAACAGAGCCCGCCTAAGAAAATGCTGCTACCAAGAAGCCACGTTTAACTCTATTATTTTGTGTCTAGAATTACTTCCAAAGCTCTCTCAGGCTTTATGTGGATGCAGTTGTCCAAGTTGATACCATTTGTTGTCTGAGGTTTCTGTTCTGCCCAGTCATTAACCCATAATTCTTGCTTCCTCTGTGTCTGGATGACAATTGCAGACTGAGCCGTTCCTCATCCCAGAATTCTCCTATTTCTCATTGCCCCACCTATATTTCCTGCCTGGCTGCCCTACCTATACTTCCTGCTTGGCTACTGGCCAATCAGCATTTTATGAAAACAATACAAGTGACAAAGCTTTACAGGGTATAAGACCATTGTCCCACAACAACCCACCCCCATTTTTTCAAAATAAAAACCTTGGGTGACTGTGCAAGCAGTGAGTTATCTCTGTCAACTCTAGAGTTTTGGAAGCTGCTTACAATGCACTTCCTGTTTACCTAGGTAATTTTATATCCTTCTGGAGTCTTTGATGGAATTAAAGAATAGATAGGTACAGTCATAGTTTTCCTTAGTTATGATAAAAGATAAAGTTAATATAAGCATTATAAGTGTAATCTTGCTTAATATCTGTTTTGTTATATGTAATTTTACTGTTAAAGTTAAAACCTTCCCTTTTGTTTAAACAGAAAAGTGAATATGGTGTGGGAAGTCCTTCTGTATATGTGTTGCTTTTATTAGTTAATGAATAAAGAATATGCCTTGGCCTGTGATAGGGTAGAGTAGAGCTAGGCACTGAAAACTAAACCGAATGCTGGGAGAAAGAAGGTGGTGTCAGGGAGAAGCCATGTAGCCCTGCCAGAGAAAGATCCTGGGTGGAACCTTGCTGGTAAGTCACAGCCACATGGTGATACACAGATTAATAGAAATGGGTTAAATTAAGATGTAAGAGCTAGCCAATAAAAAGCTAGAGCTAATAGGCCAAGCAGTGATTTCATTTATCCAGTTTCTGTGTGGTTATTTCAGGGATGAGTAGCCAGGAACACACAAACGGCCTCCTACAACACTTTAGATCTGAATTCAATGATCCAGCAAATACTTAGTCCTTAAAAAAGACTGTGGAAGCATTCCCCTCACAGTTTCTTTCCATCTGAGACATGCTGGAGGTTGCTGTGCTGTTCTTTTCTCTAGGCTCCCACCAGGAGGTGTGGCCCTGATTTAGGGTGAATTTTTGAAAGTCAAGTGATCAAGACTTAGGTAGGATCTTGTCATCTCAAAGATCAAATTAAGGAAACCCTTCACATGTGAGTGCAGCTGATTGGGTTTTACTTGACTTTAGATGTAGTCAACTTGACAACCAATATAGCATCACACCCCTCTAACATCTGCAACAGACATTACTGAAAACCACTATCAATCAAAATTCAGAGTTGCAGAGCCCAGTCCTAATGGAACATGTACAACACAACTCTCGAATTTAGGAATTAGCTTAACCTTAGGGACTAATGTAGAAGAGGCAGAAAGTTTGTAAAAGCAAGTGTATCAGGATGTTTAATAAGAGATTGTGCCTGCCAGGAATGTCAGAATATACAGCAATAATACCTCATTGGTATGACTGCCTAAACATAGAGCTGAAAAGGACAAAATTAGTAGACAAGTTCAAGTGGGGAAAGCTCACCTGGCCTCAATCATAAAAAAGGCCAAAAGGCAACTAAGGAAGCTGGTAGCAGGAGAAATAATCTTCCCCAAGAAAGAGCACAGCAATTGATTATATGATACTTAATGGTTATCCATGAAAACATACATCCAAAGTACATCTATCACACAGAGCAGGTTATATTTAGGAGTATATATGTATATTTATGTATGTTCATAACAAGTTAATAAAAAAAAGAGCCATTAATTTGAAAAAGTGCAAGGAGAGTATACAGAAAGGTTCAAAAGCAACAAAGAGAAGGATAAAATAAAAATAATTACGCCAATATTAAAAACTAACAATAATTTAAGAATAACAGGAAAGACAACTGGAAGAAAGTCAAAAGTTCAAAGGAATTTCATCACTAAACATGGTTGGGATGTACAGAACAGAAACACAGTACGAGCATTATGAGCACATGGAAAATAACTTCAATATTTAAGGGAAATCAACAAATTTGTGGAGGTTGGACAGCTTGCCATATTTTCATATATAAGAAAAAGTAAATATGTAAAAAGACATTCTTATGAGAGAAATGGAATTAGTGGGTAAAAGTATTGAAAAAAGAAAAATAGAAGAGTAAGCGATTGTGTGCACTTTTATAAAGTTTTAAGTAAGGAAGCAATTGGTCAGAGAAATAGGAAATTAGCTGTGAGATTGTGTCTCCTAGAAAGGTCAGAAAAGTTGCACCAATGATGTCCTATCAACATGATTGCCCAGACCCACTCCAAGGGATAGAACCCATTCAGGGTGACGATGATCCTGAAGTTAGATTGCTCAGAGATCTGCGTTAAATCAAATACTACTGCACTGCTAAAGGAACATCACAATAAAATGATTTCTACTGACATTCTGCTATATTCATAGATTAGTGCTTTTTTTCAGCCATCCTTAGAGATGTTTCCTCTTGCAGCAGATGGTAACAAATACAGAGACCTATAACCAGGTATTATGTATAGAGTAAGAGCCATTGGAACTGTCAGTCCTAAAATCTCCATCATGTGCTTACACTCAGAGCTTGGGGAACACTGCACAAGACAAGGCAGAAAGAGCATAAGAGCCATAGGGAAGAAATAAGCTCTTCTAAATAAAGCAGAATCAAGGCAAGTATGAACTCATAGAGACTGAGGCAACAGGCACTGCCAGGATCTGTACCAAATGGGATGTTAGAGCTGAAAGGGAAAATGTACACATCATGCCTCTATACCTATTCCAGAAGCTATCTCCATTGATAACCACTTGCAAATAAAAACTTAGTTTCTTCCAAGGGAGTCAAACTACTCTTTTTTTTTTTTTTTTTTTTTTTTTTTTAGGGTGGCACGGAGGTTTATTGGGGCATCTTAGTACAGACGCTGGGGCTTGCCCATGGTGCTCTTGATGTACAAAGCCCGGACATTTTGCCAGTTTTTCTTGAGCAAGGACACCAAGAAATTGACAGCCAAGTGGATGTTGTAGACCAGCTCATCGTCAGTCATCTTCACGTGGCCGACAGCGACAGCCAGACACAGCACCTTCTTCATCTGGAACTTGATCGTCGACTTCACCTCATCCACTTTGGCCACCATGTTTTCATTGTGTGTCAGCAGGGAAGGAAACTTGCCAGCCTTGTTCAGGCCTGGGCCCAGGATACGCGGGATCTGTTTGATCAGAGACTCAGAGGCCAGAAAAGCGTCATACTTCTTGGCCAGCTTTTTGACCAACTTCTTGTTTTTATTAAGCTTCTTCAGCGCCTCGATGTCCATGTGGGGGATATCCACGGCCTTGGCTTCATCGCAGTGCTGCTGGTCCCCCAGGACGCACACTGAGAACTTGGGGCGAGGGGTGGACTTAAGCCTGACGGTGCCCGAGAAACGTTTGTCCTTCTGGGGGTCGTAGTTCTTCAGGCTGATCTGCAGCTCCACCGTTTCCAGAAACTTGCGGCGCTTGCGCTGGTTCCCGTGCAGGACCTCCCGCACCGCCTCGTACAGGGTATCGCGAGAGACTTTGCTGCTCATGGCTGCACAGGCTGCGGGAACCGGAAGGAAGAGCTCAAACTACTCTTAAGGGGAGGGTTGCACACCCAGCAGTAGATGGAGAACAGAAAAGACACCCAAAGGCATCTTTGGATATTCCTTGTTCTTCTTTCAACCTTTATTTTGTTAAAAAATGTTTTGCATAATTTTATTGTAATTGTTTTTTACCCTACAGGTCCTTTATACATATAATGGCTTCTAGATTCTTTTTTTTTTTTTTTTTTTGCTTGCTTGCTTGTTTGTTTGTATTATGGGATTCCTGAGTGTGGGAACAAGTAGGTCTCTATAAATTTCTGTTTTTTTCTGCTTTTTCTTGGGTGCCTTTCCTGCTGTTTGTTTGTTTGTTTGCTTGCTTCTATTGTCCTAGTCCATTTTTTGTTTTATATTATTGTATTTTATCTTATTATTTTTCCTTAGATGCCTATTGTTTTCTAATGAGAGACGAGGGATGGAAGTGAGAGGGAGCAGAAGTGGATTTGGATGAGAAGGCAGGCAGAGAAGAAATGTGAGAAGAGGGAGGGGAAGCCATAATCAGAAAATATTTCATGAAAAATTACATATTAATCAAAGGAACATTTCTTATTCTTTCTTTTAAAAAGTAGATATTATACACAAGAAAATTAAAGCTCAAGGTTGTATGGTCAATTATACTCTGCAGCAAAATTCAAATTCTTCTTGATATGATTTCAATGTTTCAGTCTTCCCTATATGAATTTTTATTATGCTGCTAGTACATGTATATTACTTCATAGAAAATTTTAGATCATTGTCATTGGTATTTTGCAAATATTGGACTGCTATTTAATATGTCTTTTCACAATGTTTTAAAGGAACTTTCGAAATGTCTCAGAAAAATCAAAGTTACACAGCTTAAGGGAAGCATGGTAATAGTTGCTCTTAAAATGAAGGAGACTTAATAGCCAAAATTGTGATTAACAGTAGTAATGCAAAAGCTGTTTAAATTTCAGTAATGCTTATTTAAAGAGATGTGGAAAACAGTAAGTTTCACTAAAGGAACATTAATACAAAATTGCAGTCTTCTTTAAAGTATCACAAAATGGCATTTCCAGGTTTAAGAATTTCAGACAATTAAAAATGACTATGAAGATTAATATTTTATTTGAAAGATATACATTATGGCTGATGGTAGTATTGCTCAAGGGGATGGAAAATAAGGGTTAAAATGATATATATGGATCAATGTATATAGTATTCCTATTAAAATTTTGTATGGTGTTTGTGTATATTTATGTACTGATACTATTTAAGACACTATTTTTTATGAGATGTGTCATACCTAGAGGCAGACACAGCAAAGTAGGTAAAGTACTTACATAAAGTGCATCCCTACGACCCACACACAAAAGTCACACAAAATTCCTTACATTTGTCACCCTAGTGCTGGGGAGACAGAGACAGGCAGTTGAGGCTACATGGCGAGCCTTCCTCCTGTGCTACAGAGCTCAATGAGAGACACTGTCGCAAAAAAACAAGGTGTCTTGTCTGTTGAATAGCTCTTGAGCTTGTACTCTAATACACACACACACACGCACACACACGTACACACACACACACACACACACTCACACATCAGTCCATATTACGGGGAGACTGGGGAATCAGCTAACTACTGTATTTGCAATACATATGTAATTCAAACTTGAATTCATATATTCAAAACTTGAACATAAAATTAAATATTAAAGTCAGATCTTTGTGATTTGTGGAAATGAGGGGCCAAGTTTGACCTCTCAAATAGCATTCATTTCTTGGGAGCTGCTTAATATACTGGTTACATTCCTCTGGGTTTTGTAAGCTCTGTGACAATGCAACCGGCCTATAAATTCAGCAGTGAGTGACTGAGGCTCATTGGCTCACAGGGATGTGGAACTATTTCCTGAGAAGTACATTAAGGAGTAGACGGGGTGCATCTGGTTTGAAGACTTTTAATTTACTACTTTATTTTTGAAAAACACTGAACTAAATATTTAATTTAAACATTTAATTTCTAATTAATTTAATTTCTATTACTGAGAAAATATAGTATCAGTTTTAGTAACCAGCATTTGAATACTAATACTGCTATGTTGAAAAACAGGAGAAGAAATACATTGGGTGAGAAGTTAAAAATTCCTAATGACTTACAGCTATATCTGTAAATCAGTGTCTTGTTTAATCCAGATCAGAGAAAGTTCTTCTTGCAGGATTTGGGAAATAACAAAGATACACACAGCTGGAAATCTGGGGGGAGTGAGATACTGTAGAACACTCAGTCTAAATGGCCTGTCTTCATAACCCTGCTTTCAAAACTCAGTATTCTGTGCAAAAGAGGAGGAGGCAAGATTGTTAAGAACTGGAAGTGATGGATGATGTCATACAGATACAGCCTAAGTGAGGCGATATGAATTCACAGACACTGTGGCAGCAAGCACAAGACCTACTAAGGCTCAAATTGTGGAGGCCAAAAAATGCAGACCCATTTTTACCTTGTCTGGTGGCCAGAGAGTTTGGAGACTAACAGGCTTAATTGTACCTTTTAACTCAGGAGGTGGTTGCCTGGATCTTTTGAAGTTAAGATAGCTTGGTGCCATCCTGATGGATGGTCAGTGTATGTGGATGTGCTTCTGCTCCTCTCTTTTGTAACTGTGAGGTCACCTAGGGAAGGGTGGTCTTCAGCGTATGTGACCTAGAGTACTTGACTTGGGGCACTTCGCTACCTAGACAACAGATTGGATGTCTCAGAGTTGACTGTGTGAGTAATTCCTAAAATTCCCGTTCGGAACTGTCTTATGGTTTCTGTCTTTTTATTCTATACGTCTCTGTATCCTTTACTCCCACGCTCCTACCCTGATAAGAGGTGATTTTGTTGAGGCTGATCCTCAACATATGGCACCCAACGTGGAGCTGACCAATGAATACCAAAATGCACAAAAGTGTGGCCAGTCATACAAGGGAGGACGTGAAAAACCCCACATAAAAACTGCACCACAGGTGGAGAGGTGAGGAATGAGCACTCAGAAATAAACAGCAGATAATAAAAAAAAGAGAAAGGTGGGGAAAAATTGGGAGTAAAATTATAATATTTGTAGACATAAGACAAGAAAATAATATTCAACTATCTGTACAGTTGTTTAAATATATTTTACTAGCTAAAGGAGCTAAAATTAAACAAAAGCAAAGACAAAAATATTTAGTGTTTATAAATATTATATTCCCACCTCTGTGCCGACAGCATATCTACTGCCGTGTTCAGGCTACTCTGGGTCTCAGGGAGGCCAAAATGAGGCATTGCCTTTCCCTGGAATGGTGGTGCTTTGTTCACCAAGCCACAACTTCTATCACTGTTAAACTGGTAAAAAGAATAAAAAAAATTAATATTTATCCTAGCAATGACCTAGGTTACCGCTGAGATTGTGGCACTCCACACACATGTGCTGTAGCCAGCTCAGTCTAACCCATGCTGTGCGATGGAACCAAACAAGACAAATAAACAAACAAACAAACAAATAAATAAATAAATAAATAAATAAATAAATAAATAAATAAATAAATACAAAAAATATTTAAAGAGCTATCTATACCTTTCACAATAAACATCCAAAGCAGGTCAGTAAAAATGCCTAAAGGCTATTTGGCCCGTGAGCTAAAAAATCCTATATAAATAATTCTATGGCTTCTAACAAAGGAGAGGATTAAAAAATTCTCTTAATTTTATAATTAGAAAATTTAACATAAAACCAGACAGAGTCCCAGCACTGAGAGATGAGGTAAACACAGACTTCTCACCCGTACCCAAGAAGCAATTTGTAAATGACACCCACTGGCAAAAGGAAAATTATTTTTCTTCAATAGAGTCTTATTGGGTGTCTCAACAACAACCTGGGGCATGTCTCTTGTCTAGAAGTAGTTGAACTCCTGTTTTCTTCAGATTACATTAGTTTTTATTTTATTAGCTTCCTATGTTTTTATATTTTTATTACTGACAAAAGTAATTTTGCTCACACATATATGTACATGCAAACAAACACACAGTTTCTAGTATCTCTTTCTTGTAGAATTTAAACTGGTAGTGTGTCTTTTTTTTTTTTCTCTAGAACCTGTTATTTAGTTCTGGAATAACCATGCATTACATGGACCAGAATGGTATGGAAGGGAGGGGGAACAGAAGGACGGGAAGAAAATAAACTTGCTTTTATTCAAGTATATACTCTACTTTGGAAACAGACTTACTTAAACTTTTAATTCAATGATACGGACTTTCTAGACATCTGAAGCCATGCTTTTGTTCAACAGTACAAAGCTCTGATCACATTGCAGGATGTCTATCATATTACAGTATCTCACTTCTCAGATCTCTACCTTGGTTTATACAATTGTTTTTTCACTAAAAAGTCTGCCACCAAAGAAAGCTTAAATCATGTAAGGCTGGGTTCATTGCTCCTCCTGGATCTATTAAAGCCTCTGAGAAGGCTCTGGACTGCTGCAACCCTCAATCATAACTTTCTGATTTTCCTTTACAGTTCACATACTCCATGCTTGTTTCACAGCTACTGCATGACATGCTGTTCTTAATGCTTTTTCATATAAGTTGTGCTTAATTCCCTAAATACATCCAGAGAAAGAGTTGGACATTTGTAAATTTTCATTTAGTTCATACAGGAAATGTAGCAGAACAGACCAGAAAGATTGTGTGTTTTATTATTACATTCAAATAGAACTTATCCGGCTCTTCTCTCAATGCACATTTTCAGCAGCCCTCCTTTCACTGAAAATGATGTTATGCCCTCAATTAGTTCTACCCAACTTACTTTGTCAGTCTCTTCCTCTATAACTTCCAGTTGTTTTTCTTAAGGTTACATTTCTATTTTTTTTGATTTGTCCATATTCTCCTTTAAGCAGCTACTCCATTCCTTTAATTATTTTCTACTCTTTAAGAGTAGTTTAAATGATTGCACATTTAAGCATTCCATTACTATTTGATATACTTAGGCATGTGTTTCAACAATCTCTTCTTCGGGGGGGGTTATGATTATCTTATTTTTGACTCTTTTATCAATTCTTGTCTTTCAATGTTTATTTATTAATTGCACTCTGGAAAACTTCATATTCATGATTCAGATCACACCAAAGTGTGAACCAAATGAGATTCTTCAAATATTGAATAGAGACCAAATATAGCCAAGATTCCCAAATGATGCTGAGAATAATGAATTCTTGCACACCACTGGGGACGTAAATTAGAACACTGGAAATGGAAAACAGTATGAGGGCACTTCAGCACCTTCCATTTGCACTTTACAAAAGAGTGAATTCTTAGGCCCAGAGTTTTGAAGGGGAAGATACATAGACAGTAGAGTGATTTTGGAGAACACCAGCTTCACTTGAGTAAATTGGTTGTAGGGTTGGCAGTAGAAGGTCAATAAGTCAGATAAAAACTAAATAGGGTATTATGGATTTACCTTCATATCATAAGCAAATATCAGCGTACATTTGTTCAACAGAGACATCCGTGATCGCTGGTGGTTAAACACTTATAACAACTTTATAAGCTATTTGTTGTTGATGTTTGGTTTTGTTTTTTTCTAGACGGGGTCTCTCTGTGTAGCCCTGGCTGTACTTGAGCTCTCTTTGTAGATCAGGCTGTCCTGAACTCAGAGATCTGTTTCCCTCTGCCTCCTTAGTGCTGGGATTCAAAGAGCATGCAACCACTGCAGGTTTAACTTTATAAAAAAAGTTAAGTTATATCTTAACTTTTAAGTTATATCTTTCATGTTGAGTATATCTTTAAAAAATTAGGGATGATTATGATTTAGTCTGTGTTTACTTCACAAATAAATGATGGTAATAATAATAAGAATAATAACTTCTGTTTCGTTTGATGGATTAACCTTTGAAGTCTTATATTCCATTTACAGAGAAATGAGGAACTTATCTCATTTTTTTTTGTTTTTTCCCTTACACTAGGAATGATGAACAAAATCTCCCTAAACCATTACACTGAATAGTCTAATAAAAATATGATTGACAATTATCCTTGGTAGAAAAGCTTGATTACTTTTTACATACACAATTGCTAAATCCAAGATGTATTATAATTTTGCTCCATTCGAAATGAACTATTCATGAATTATTAAAAGAATGGAAAGTACTTAAAGATAAAAATGGTTAAACACTACCATATTCCAATAGGTACCTTATCCTTGATTACCTAAGTGAATAGACTTACTGTCACATTTTAATATATTCATTTTCTATTTTCGTTAAGGAAGTGATTTTTAACAGCAGATGTTGAGACCAGAAACTGGGACACTTCCTTGAAATTGTTCAGTATTGGGGTTCATGGAGAGTATTTCCTTTAAAAACCCTGGCTGGGTTTGAGAAATATCTATTCCCATAACTAACTCTGAAACAGACTTGAGACCCATTGATTTAGAATAATGGTTCTCAACCTTCCTATTGCTGAGAGCCTTTAAAACAGTTCTATATGTTGTGGTGACCCCAACTATAAAGTTATTTTCTTTGGTACTTCAGAACTGTAATTTTGCTACTATTATGAACCATAATATAAATATCTGATATGCAGGATATCTGATATGTGACTCCTGCGAGAGGGTCGTTCGACCCCCAAGGGGATAGAGACCCACAGATTAAGACTTGCTGCTCTGTAGCTTTCTTATGTTTTTACTTTATTTTGTTTTGTTTCCTTTCTTTGTTGTGTCACATGTCTGTGATAATTCTAAAATAATTTTGCTTTCAATAGATAAATAAATAAATAAATATTTCAATACAATAATGTATTTCTTCATGCCTTGCTTGTTTTCGTTTGGATTTGAGGATGTTTGAAAGGTAGAAATCATATTAACTGCTTATTGGATATTCAGCACTTGCCAATCACTGGACTGGATCACAATTTTTGAGCTTAAAAGGATGTAATGAATGGATGTCTATGACAGCTCTTTGGTAAAGAGCAGTTTAAGTGCTGAGGCAGTCTTATACACTGCTTCAGGGAAAGACATCTTTACGTAGATAGGGACTTGATTTTACTTGTGATGAATTGGTTTTTAACATATTCAAATTTGTCACACAGAAATCAGGAAAACAGCCTTATTATTTATTCTTTACATAGCATTAAGATTATGTCATTATTTCGAATCTTTCCTTGCTCAGAAAGAGTTAATAGGCATTCAGGTAAATAGCTAGCTGTTCCTTCTCAATTAACTGCTGTTATTAGAAAAATAATTTCCAAAAGGGATTAGTTGATAAGCTTTATACTCTCATCTATTCTCAGAATAACTGCAATGTAATTCAAGATCAACGATCTTTAAAGATGGCTTCCATAAAATCATGATCCTAAACAGAGAAGTACCATTATTGCAATGCAGTTTTGGAGGGCTGTAAATTGTGGAGTGACAGAGATAAACTACTTCTTTTTAACATTGGTGTCAACAGGCATTGTTATCTCAAAAACAAAACAAAACATGTGCTTTAAATTCTAGAGCAAAACACAGTGTATATGAAGCACCCAAAAGGCTGGTCCTATGAAGAATAGTGGGCTATACACATGAATCAGAATCTTTAATAGTACAGGCCATTGAGATATTTCAGGAAGTAGGGAACTTTATACCAACCTGATAATCTGAGTTTAATTCCTGGAAGTCACACTGTAGAAAAAGAGAACTGAGTACCATGAGTTGTCCTATGACCTCTACATATATATACTGTTTTTTGCCCTGGCCTGTTGATAGGACAGAACTTAGGTAGGTGGGGAAGATGGAACTGAATTCTGGGAGGAAGAAAGCAGAGTCATAGAGATGCAATTGATCCATTGGCAGAGTAAGACATGCAGGCCCACCTCCTACAGCATGTTATATGTGTTGCACACATATGAAGATAGTTTTGGGACATGTAAATTATAAAATATATGTGAGGTTCTTTATTTTATCTTCAGTACTGCTATCAGCCATGGGATCATTCAGTAATTAATCAGCCTCATTGCACAAGGTCACCCACAAGATCCACTAAGGGAAAGCACAAGTTTCTTATTAGCATTTGGCTCAACCATAAAATGTACATGATGATCTTGTAGAGTACTAGAATTTAGGTTTTAGCATCCATGGTTAGTGGCTCATAAGCACATGAAATATAATCTCCAGGGGATTCAAAGCACCCTTCTAGTGTCTTTGAACACCTTCATGTACATGAACATAGATACACAAACATATGCAGAAATTTACCTTTATAATTAATAATCTTAGTTTGTTTAACAATATATGGGTACCCACTGTTAATCTAGAATTCAAACTTGAATGAATATGTTTTAAAAATATATTTATTAAAATTTTGATGCAATGTATTTTGATGATTTCTCCTTTCATCAGATACTTCCTGTCTCCCTACCCACTTGATTTTATGGTCTCTCTATATGTCTCGGTATAAATGAAAGCAAAATAAAACAAAAAATCCAAAAATTAAAAATCAAAACCAACAAACAAGACAAAAATTTCTAAAACCGAACAAAATAAAATAAAAAATCCACAAAATAAACCATGAAGTTTTGTTTTGGTCAATTTTACCTGGCCAAGAAGATTGCCCTTTATTAAGTATTTTTTTTATTTAATCCATTAGTTCTGTGCTCCACAATGTGTCACACTCTTCTGCTATCCTTGTTTTTCCTTTGAGTTTATTTGAAGTTGCACAGTCTTATACCAAGATTGTTAAGGACTCCTAAAATGAAGTCTAAACGAGGATATTGGGAGTGTATTTTTCAGAACTCCGAAGTTTCTGTTTTATCTTCATTTTCTATCAGGGACAAGTAATTTTTCTTTATCTTTTTCAAGCTATTATTTATGTGTAGAAAATTTACAAAACATCTGGCAGAGATGAAGCCATAAGTTCAAAATACAGTATACCTAATATATGTGGCCTAGTTTTTGCCCAATAAATGACAAATATTATGAATATGGGGTGCTTCATAAAACTGCTTCTAATGATGTATCAATAGGCTCACATAGCAGAAGTCAAAAGTAGAATTAAAATAGATATAAACTGTAAAAAATGAAAGATTCCATACAAATATCCATGCTTACATATTATTGAACATATGTTCCTTTGCAGTGTGTTCCTTTTTATACTATATATGAGAAAATTTATAAAAAGTTATATCATTCATCCTTTCATAAAAATACTCTACCAGCATTCTCTAATAATATCATTTATATTTAAAACTTATCCTGTTACCCTTCACCACTCCTTTAATGTTTCCATATAGACTTTCACTAAAGATACCTCACTTTGGCTTCTTAATTATACAGCTTTAAAGAGTTTTGTACATCAATATTTGAATGGAAATCTTCTCTTACAAGCAGAAAGCACTACAATATAAAATGTTTAGAATTCTACTAGGAAATGCAATTGCTAAGACTGAAAGAGAATGCACATCTTTTTAAAGAGTTTTTTTTTTTTACTTTTGTGCATGTGAATGTTTGTTATGTTTATGAAAGTTCCCAGAAAGGTACAAAGGCAGTATCAAATCTTCCTGGTTCTGGAGATACAGGTGACTGTAGCATTCACATGTAGGGACTGGAACCTGAACTCTGGTTCTCTGGAAGTTCAGCAAGATAACTAACCACTGAAATTTGTGTCCATACTGAGTATTTACTTTTTTAACACTGATATTCACCACTGTAGACATGGGAGCTCCTGGAGCTTCCTAATTCAGTCATATGTTATTGTCATCATCTGCATTATGACATGATGTTACTGGATTTTAGACATTTTCCATATTTAAATATTGATTATAATATACTTTTAAATTTAACTTTATAACAATAAGGAGAAAAATCAAAGAAATGTGTTCAAATCAGAAAGTGTCAGCTGATATCATGTTACTAAAGCACATTTCGTTTAGAGTGACTTTCATTTACATATATCATCCATTTTACTATTTTAAAAGTCATTATATTTTGTTATAATTAAGATTGTTTTCTAAATTTTAGATGAAGGAAACATTAAACTGAAATTTTTGTAGTTACAAATTATATATTTGTGCATGAATAAAACATTCAACACATTTAAAAATAATATTTAGATAATAGTTATTATTCAAGGTAAATTACATCTTTTTCTATTTATGTTTTAGAAGACCTCTTATTTTATACTATAGTACAACAAACTGATAGAAAATGAAACTTTCCTTAATTAAAATATATGGTAGATGAATGAAGCAAAAAATACTGCTCATATAGTTTTTAAAATATTTTTATACAGGGTGCAAGAGCACAATTTTCTCAAATGTCGAATTTCTCAAGCACAACATAGTAGTCTGGGTATAAGAAGATAAGTTTAGTCTTATATTAAATTTGCAAGGCTATTAATATGAATATTTTAGATATATAGTTTGCATGAAAATTTATTCTTCTTTTCTGCTCAGGTGACCACAGTTATAGCAAAGTTTACCTCTGGTTTGTTAAGACCCTGAAGCTCTCAATCTTTTGCAGGCCTGCGCTGATTTATCACTAATGTTAAAGCTGATGTAGAATAAGCATAATGATAAGAATGCTGTTAACAACCAGGTTTATAAGTCACCTCCTGTTTTGTTTTGTTTCATTGCCAAGTAGTAGGTTAAACTATCGGCTATTTGGGCACATATAGTTTAACATTCAATAACTGTGATGGTCTCTAATTTTACGATTATGAAATCTACTATTAGCTACGGTTATTCTTTCTATCCATACTAAGTAATTTTTGACGTAGATATTTTAGGTGAAGAAGAAAATGCTAGGACAGCAGACTCTCTCATATTGGTTACATTCAGGTTTGTGAAGATTGCTGAATGAGTGACAGGATGTTTTAACACTGAGAGACCTGGGGTATTGCTTAGTGTCCTAAATGTTCAAGTGCTCAGGCAGTTGCACGCATATACTCTGTTGGAATGTATCTATAAATTGGATATGGTAAGATACAGCTGACGTTTTGAGAAGGATTTTTTTGACATCCACAGAAGAATGGCATTTCATTTAGTGGGGTACGTGGATCAGTACATATATCTCCACTCTTACACGTCCTAAGTTCAGTGTATATATGATCTCGTACAAGGTTTTTTCAATTATTTCTCTTTTCACTTGCTCCTTCTCAATGGCTGCCAGTATAACTTTTGGTTCCCCTGGTTTCTAGTCAAGTCAAATCCAATTCTTGATCTGCAGTCCATAGTAGAATATAGTATCACAAATGTGAGTGCTGAGTTTCCAGTAAATTACTTATTTTGATGCAATAATAAGTTATATTCTATGCCCGGACCTCTCTTTTGTATGTGTGTGTGCATGTGAGCTTGTGAGTGTGTGTGGTATGTGTGTTAGATAAAACATTTTTACTCATGTTTAATGCTAACTGTTCATGAGCTACTCCTCTTCCTCTGCTCCATATGTTATTTCATTTCTGAGTCCAGATTACAGAAGGAGAAGCTCCCATCTGGGATTGCCATTTGCATGCCATACAAAAGAGGAAGATGCTTGGCAGAACCATACAATGGCTCCCCAAGCCTCGACTTGGATGAAGATCATTCATTTCCACTTGTCAGAGCAAGTCACATGGCTCGACACTACATTAATTAGGCATGGATTTTCACTAGTCCAGTAGGAGTTGCAGCCAGCAACATCACAAAGAAACAGTAATGCATTATTACTTCACAGGACGGTACATATTTGGGGAAATTTGCCTTTTAGAATAAATATTTGTTAATCATACATACTTTAGATGCTGGAGCTTTAATTTATTTTACATTAAATGTCTGTGTATCCCAGGTGAAGAATTTTCAGTGTATCTAAACAGATAAATCTAAAAACAACTCTGTAAAAGAAGATGCAGATTACATTCAGAATCTCCAAGAGAACTACTGGGGAAATGAACTTTAAATAGTATAGTAGAAGACATTTGCCAAAAGCAAGCAATGAATCTAAGCATTAAGGTTAAATCAAGGAAAATAACATAAGGTGTGCATAGAGGACAATATCAGTTGCTCATGTTATTTTGTCAGGATAATGAGGATTAGGCTTTAAATCTAGGAATATTATATTATACTAGTTTCACCTGTGTTTACTCACCCTGTGCTTACTCTCATGGGAGATGACAGTTTTTCTTCACTCTTTAGATTCTCATCTCCTCTCCAGGCACAAAGAACTTTATTCATTTTTCTCAAATTACACATTACTTGGTTCCTATTCTAAACTCTATGTATTTTCCTTTACTTTTTATTATGTAAACAGGCTCTTGGTCCACCCTCTGAATTTCCTTCTTTTTCATACATATCTTTTGTCTTAGCAGTTATCACTCTTGGTTTTGTATTCTGTATTTTCATATCATCAGCTCTAGTCCACATAGGAGTGCTGTATATAGGGCTAATAAAACAGTTTAGTGGGTAAAAACAACTACCATGCAAGCAAAAAAAAACACCCTGAATTTTGTCCAGGTGACTAACTAGAAGCACTCCATGAAATGCCTGGAAGATTCTGGAGTTTGGAAATAGAATCTCTGTCGAGAATATGCCAATCTTTTATTGCTCCAGACGGAGGGGGTTACTTTACAAGTTCTTAAATAATCTTCCTAAGGTGATTTACTATAAAAGAAAGATTATCCAGAAAAGAAAGAAAGGAAGGAAGGAAGGAAGGAAGGAAGGAAGGAAGGAAGGAAGGAAGGAAGGGAAAGAAAGGAAGGAAGGAAGAAAAATTGATACCTTGGTTATGAAACCTATGGAAAAATTTCCACAGAGAGCTTATCTTCTTTTAATTCTAGCAGACTCTATATCATTCCATGATGCAAAATTAAGTATTTGTGCCTCAGAAGTTGTACTTGGAATAAGATAAATAAATTATTTAGAATATTTTATGTCATATTTATTGCTACTTTCACTAAGATGGGAATTATTATCTTACAGACAAAATAATAAATTTCCATCTTACTTACAGATCCATTGTCTGGATGCAAAAGTGTAAGTCAGTCACCTAACCATGAAGTTTTATAACTCAACAAAAATGACCAACTAGACAGCTTGTAGTTACTTTAACATGGCTGAGGCTGAAGGTGAGGACATTGAAGGAGGATCAACTTCAGTTTTAAAGAGTAACATCTTCTCAGGCTATATTTTGTGGTTCAATGTGAGTTTTCTGTTTTGAGTTCATTTGTTTTAATTGGAAAAGTTCACCATGTCAATAGCTGGGTTTTCATAAAGCTGTCCTTGTTGAAAATTGATCTCTCTCAATGGTCACTAGACATTGTATTAAATGAACACATAGAATTTTTTTCAATTTATTTTTGTTGTTGTTGTAAAGATACTGAGTGTGTGGAATTATTCTTTAAGTCTAACTTTTCCCTCCTCCCTTTTTCTGAGTGGTACTGACAAAGGCTTTAGTACTAGCTCACCAGCGAGTCTGAAAATACAAAATCTGACATTCATCCTAACGTGATCAGCATGTGCTGTCATCATTCATGATATAACATAACAGCTGTTTGATAACTGACTGCAATCAATCTTCTGCACTTGCCTGATTCAGCAGGCTGATTGCTTTGAGGTATTTC
>PVIU01017639.1:0-41321 GCA_004026605.1 Ondatra zibethicus
TCCGATGGATGGAGATAGAGACAGAGACCCACATTTACATCAGAGCAATGGACTGAGCTTCCAAGGTCCAGTCAAAGAGCAGAGGGTGGGAGAAGATGAGCAAGGAAGTTAGGACCATGAGGGGCTGGTCCACCCACCGAGACAGTGTGCCTGAACTAATGGGAGCTCACCAAATCCAGCTGGACTGGGACTGAACGAGCATATGATCAAACTGGACTATCTGAATGTGGCTGCCATTGGGGGCAGACTGAAAAGCCATCAATAATGACACCAGGACCTATCTCTTCTGCATGTATTATCTTTTTGGGAACCTAGTCTATTTGGATGCACACCATCCTAGGCCGGGATGGAGGGGGGAGGGCCTTGGACTTCCCACAGGGCAGAGTACCATGTCCTCTTTTAAGGAAGCAGGGGGAGGGAGGAGAGGTGGGGGGAGCGGGAGGGGACTGGGAGAAGGGGAGGAAATGTAAATTTTTTTTGAATTAAAAAAATAAAAAATATGAAAAAAAGATGTGGGCCATTTGGCAGGGTATCACTGTGTAGCCCAGGCTGGTCACAAGCGTGTGATCCTCTTGCTTTGGTGTCCTAGGCATAGACATAGCTTGTTTTAATGAGGAATAATTTTAAAATATCTTAACAACATATCCCAATGGATATTTACACTATAAATATTCAGGTACTCACTCCCCAGACAGCCACCATTTCTACCTCAAAACTGTCTTGAATTCCTCCCAGGCAGAATTGCTTCCACATGAACCACACCTTTGTCACCTCAGGTTGGTTTCTACAGAATATGTAATACTCATTTAAGGACACGAAAGATAGACTTCATATTTAAATTTTAAAAAGAAATTTAAAGTACAGAATGTATACTTCTTACCTCATATGCATGCTTTTTCTTAAAAGTTTACTAATAATCACAATTATGTTGTGACTGCCAAATAGATCACGTGAGAGGGAAATAATCCTAAGAGTTGAAAGCGACCCTCTGATCTCTGCAGGTTGGGTGCAGAAGAGCAAGCTCCATCCTGTTTGGTACAAAGCAAATATTCAGATGAACATGAAGGATGTTTCCGTTCCTCCGGAAAGATCCTACATGAGCAGACTCCCCTTGGAGATTTCTGATAATTATCGATTCTCAATGAGTGGAATTCACTTAGTTTAATAGCGCCTTTCTAAATATAGTTACGTGAGCTTCTTACCTTCCCAATCAGGTCCAAATCTAAAGAAGTAAAAGAAGATTTTTTAAAAACAATCCTAAATTGTCCAAGAGAGTCAAAAACATGTCCCTTTGAATAGTTGGTACTGTCATATTCTACACTGAACTGAATCTATGTAATCTCCTTTCTGATCTAAACAGCATCATTGAGAGAAAGAGAAGTCTTCTGTTAGGCTGAAGTTCAATATTGGGTGGGATTTGATGCTTTCTCTCCATCACCTCCATAGAGATAGCCAGTGCTGTCAAATACTTTGCGTCTTACACCTTCTTAAACCTGAAAATCAAGACCAAAGCTTCCCCTCTGATGTCTCTTCCTACGTTTCACAATTTATTCTTCTAACTGTTCCATATGGAAGTGATTTTGCCAACTTCAAACAGTGTAGGCTCTCTGTCATCACCCTCTAGACTGTCCATATGTGATGAGGTGTGGACAAGAATTATGGTGTAGCTTGGTGCCATGGCATACACCTGGGAAGCCAAGGAAGGAAGAACTTGAGTTTGAGGCCAGCTTGGGCTACAGGGGAGTTTAAGGTCAGCCTAAACTACACAGTGAAACCCCTTTCTAAACAAATAAACAAAGCCACAAATGCATTACAACAACAAAAAAACAAGAGCTGGGGGTGCAGCAAGAGTACTTGCTTAGCATGCCTGGGGTTGATCCCCAGCATTGCCACTACGACTGCCAACCCCAAAAGCTGTTATGTTATTTGGAAAAGAGGGTGGCTTCCTGGAACTTGTGCAGCCCCTTTTCCCCACCCATCATAAGTCCTCTTCTGATGTGTGACCTCCACTCCCCTGCCAGATCAGATCTTCTCTCTGTACCAAATAACATTTGCTTTTCTTGATAGTGTTATTTCTGGAGTTTCAACATCCTTCCCCCAAAGCTGCTAGGCCCCCGCAAAGAGCTTCCCCTCCCATTCCTTTGTCTAAGATGGGCTTTCTTTTCTTAAACAAGTTTTGGCTGGTTTTTCTGGTCTCCTGTTTTCCAAATCTGGCTCCCTGGCCCAACTGGACACGTCCACTGCCACCACCCACACACCCTGGTGACTGCCGTGTCTTCAGGCTGAACCCTGTGACATGGTTCTTTCTAAAAACAAATATCTCCCTTGTCTATAAACTGAGCTCTTCTCAACTTGCCCGTCACTCTGCAAACCAGTTGCTTCTTCAACCCGTGCTGTTTTCTGAATACACACAGAGAAATGGTGATGTTTATCCATTTCCTCTTTGATTGTCAGCCTTGTCCCCAGATAAGGGTCTACCTACAAAGAAAAACTCAGGCAGTGTTAGTAACTTTTTGTAGCCCTTTCAAATATTTGACAGTCTTCTAACCTAAAGAGAAAAAAAATCTAGGTTGCTTATGCTTGTCTGTTTAATTTTTACTCATGTGTATATCAGTGTGTGTCTCTGTGTGTATTTACATGTGTGTGGGTGGTGGTGGTGTTTCCAATGAGGCCGAGAGAAAGTCAGATCCCCTGGAGCTGGAGTTACAGGTGTCTGGGAGCCGTTCAATATGGGTACTGGGAATCTAACTGTGGTCCTCCGAAAGAGCACTATGTGGTCAGAACAGCTGACTCATCTGACTAGCTTTAACTTGGGTTTTGAGGCAATATTTCAAGGCTCTCATGTAGCTCACTGATAGGGCACTTCCCAATTAAAAAACAAAAAAGTTGTAGATTTAGCCTTTCAGTGGGGTCATGTGATCTTTGAATTTCATAGTTTCAGAGGACTGTCACAGTTCCATGACAGCCTCCACTACACAATGAAAATGGGTTTGCATTAAAAACTAGGGGTGCTGGGGAGACAGCTCAGGAAGCAAAGTGAGGACCCATGTTTGTATCCCCAAACCCACATGGAGTCAGGCTGGGTGTGGTAGCTCCCCTGTAATCCCACCACTTGGCAGGTGACACAGGGAATTCCTGGAACTGGAATGAACAGGCTAGCCAGACTAGAGGATGGAGGGTCTGATGCAGGGCCTGGCTCTATGTAAAAGGCAGAGAGTGACAGAAGGCAACATTGCACAGGCATGTGCACATACTTGCAGCCACATATGTCTAAATATGCATACACACTATACATACATGCGTATGCTAACAAGGCGGCACATATGCTTCACAGTAGGTGGGGAAACGAGAAGATCTACACTGCTAAGTACCCAGCACAGCCTTTGGCAGTGGAGAACGAGCATTTGAAAACCCTGTGAGCATTCCCTCGCCTGTTTTTTTTTTATTTTTTATGACACATCATTGCTTTGCACAGATATGTACAAATACACACAAAGACATAGAAAGTCAGGTGGCACACACACACACACTCTCTCTCTCTCTCTCTCTTAACCTGACTCTATGGAATAATATCAATTATGTCCTCTCTCTTCTAAGCTACAAGCGTTGTGTCTTAAGCAGCCACCAGTGACAAAGTCTCCAGTAATGCTGCAGCGACGCTCTGGGGAATCCTAAATGACTACAGCCTCCCTCTCCACTCCTGCTGATAAGATGCCACCGTGTGTTTTGGTCACTTCTTGACTTGACAAATGTAACTGTTGTCCAGATGGCCTGTCTTCCCTCTGTGCTTCTCAAGACTAGTAAATATTAGAAGCTGCTGCCAAAATCCTTTCCCTCCGGTCATTCTGAACCTAGTTCAAGCCCCTACTGCCGCTTTGTGCTCACATTTCAGAGTCCACATCCAAAGCTAGCATCAGAAGTAAAAGCAAAACGGGCCTTGCAGCGTGCTCAGGAGCTTTCTTTGTTCTAAATTTTGTTCTTTTGTCAGACATTTCCACTCTTTAAATTCTCTTCCTTCTTGTTCTTCCTTCCTGCCACTCATTTTTTCTTTTTCTCATTAGGAATATTCCTAAGACTCTGTCTAAAAGGCTACCGATACCTCAGCTGTGATGCACCTGTTCATTAGATACTGGGAAGAGCTTGCCAGAATAAAATGGTTGTTCTCCAGGGCAGACTATTAGCTGAGGAGAACGGGTAGGAAGAAAAGTATGAGAGTGTACACAGGCATAGATGCATCTTTTTTCTGCAAGGATAAATATTTTTTCTGTAAATATATAGTATGCTATTTTAAATGTTTGCCTTTGAGGGCAGGAACCTTTTTCCAATATCTGTATTTTCTAGCTATGTGCTTTAGTTATTTTTATTCCCTATGGTCACCAAAAATTATCTGAACCAGGAGACAGAGAAATCATTTCTTTCTGTACAGCAACATATTGATACCCAAGAAATGCTGTGTCCAGAAAATGGAAGTAGCTCTTTTTCATGGTGCCTCCTAGCTCAGTGCCTGTGTCGAGATGAAGCCGAGTCGCTCCTTCCCAGGCATTGGTTTTAATAAGTTGCTGAAGTGGATGATGAACACAAGCTTCCTATGAGAAGCCAGAGTCAAAGAAGCAGCTGCTGATGCTCTGGATGAAGAATGGAAGGCTTATGTGGTCCAGATCAGTGGTGGCAATGACAAGGGTTTCCCTTGAATTGGATGTCTTGACCCATGGCAAAGAGTGTGCATGATGTTGAGTAAGATGTCTTCCTGTTATAGACCAAGGAGAAGTGGAAAGAGGAAGTACAAGTCTGTTTAGGGAGACATTGTGGGCGCCATGGTGTAAAAACCATGGGCAGGGGAGGTTGGTTATTCCTGGACTAACACATACTACAATGTCCCAGTGATTAGGGCCCAAAATAGCTAATAGAACCTTAAAACTTGTCAAGCTTTTAAAGGAGATGCTGTCCATCAATATCTTGTAAGAAAACCCTCAAATAAAGAAGGTAAAAAAGGCCAGAAGCAAAACACCCTTGATTTGGCACCTTATTACTCCACTTGCCAGGCAACACAAACACATGGATTGCTATGAGGCAAAAATGCACGAAAAAGGAAGAGAAGGAGGCAGCAGAATATGCTAAACTTTTGGCCAAGAGAGGGAAGGAAGTCGAAGAAAAACAGATTGCCAAGAGACACAGGTTGTCCTTGCCGAAAGCTTCTCCTTCTGAGTACAGTCAAAAATGTCCTTAAGAATAACAAATAGATGGCCAACCCAGACATAGAAGAGGAGAAGGAGGAGGAGGAAGAAGAAAAGGAGAAAGAGGAGAAGCGGGGAACTTGCTGGAGGACACATTTGTGGCCCAGCAAGGAATGCTACAGAGCAGCTAGCATTTGTCTCAGACCACGTAATATTTAGGATGAACTAGTCTACACTGCAGTAACAAGCCAGCCCTGAAAGCTCAGATTTTCAGTTTATTTTGTGGTCCCGTGGATCTTACTGAAACAATTCTGGGCTAGTCTCCTCTTTTCCTGATTGGTAAAGCTCAGGACAATTTGCTGCAGGCATAACTGTAAACTAGGGAAGTTGGTCTTTGACATTTCTATTCTTCAGTCAAATTTCTTCTGCTTCCTCTATTGGTAATTATTAGCTTTCTGATTCTTTTATTTGCGGTACTGGGACTAAAATCCAGGGCCTCGCTTATGCTAGGCATTCACTTGACCACTGAACTAACTCCCCAGCCAGCCTTGGCAGTTACCTTCCTCTGCAACTCTTGTCTGCACCCAAGGGACTCTGTCCTCTCATGCTTGTGCCATCTGCCTGTGTTAGGAAGCCTCTGTCTCACATAGGCCCAAGACCCTCAAGACCAAGTTCTCGGCACAAAGGAGGTTTATTTGCCCTAGATAGACAAAGGGCAGGAAATAGGAGGCAAAGATAGGAGATAAGGGATGAGGGAGAAGGGAAAGAGAACAAGAGAGAAGGGTCAGGGGTATTGTCCCAGAGGACAAAGGACTGCCTCTGGATAGAGAGGAGACAGACAAGGTCCATAGGAAAACGGTGGTTTATAGGAGAAAGGGGGAAACCCCGTGTTAGGATGGGGTGTTTAATTTTAATTGGGCCAAAGGGGGTTTTGATTGCTGGACATTGATTGCCTTAGGAGGAGGAAGTGGCCTAATAAGGGAATAGACGTTGGGGGCTAGCTTTAGGAATGTAATCTAATGTTTTTGTTTTTGTTGTTGTTGTTTGGTTTTTTGTTTTGTTTTGTTTTGTTTTTTTAGCAAGACAGAGGGAATCAGGGAGATGGGAAAGACCTGACAGAACCACATACTTGAGTGGACCAGTGTCCCTTCACTTCCACATTCACGTGACCCACCTGGTCACATGATTAGAAACACCTGGATTCTATCCTGCTCTCCTTTAGCTGCAGGGTGTACTGCAACACGCAAATGCAGTTCTGTGGCTGTTCCCACAGATAGGTGTCTCATTGAGAAAGCATGTGATAAGGAAATATGGGAGCAGCCAAATGGGCAAATGGGTCATGAAAGAAGAAAGGAGCAAGACGGGGAGGCTGTACGGAATAGGGGCAGCAGGGGGCAAAGAAGATGAAGAAGGCGAGAAAGCACTAAAACACACATAAGATACCATAATGATATACAATAACTTGTGTGTTCATTTAAATTTGAAAGAGACATGAATGAAGGAATCCCAGAAGCCCTAAGAAACTGGGTAAGCTAAAGAAAACATCTTCAATATGGCATCTGTCCCTAGACAGAATAGCTTGCACTGGCCATCTGAGCACTCAGGGAGTGAATACAGAAGTATTCGGAATTTAAGGCCAGCCTTGGCTATACAGTGGTTTGAAAACCATGTTACATGAGACCCTGATTCAGAAAGCAAACAAATTGTGTGTGTGTGTGTGTGTGTGTGTGTGTGTGTGTGTGTGTGTATGCAGATCTGTTCAGTCTAGAAAGAGGGGCTACCAATAGATCAAAGACAACTCTACCCAAGTCTGGCTTTATTTTACTTGAACAAATACTGCCATGAAGTCCCTGGGGAGCTACTCCACAGAGAAATCCCCAATGAGTAGTTTGCCTGGTTTTTCATCTTTTATTTTTACTTCCTTCCTTCTTTTGAGACAAGATCTCACTCTGTGGCGTAGGGCAGCCTTGAACCTGCAGCTATTCTCCTGCCTCAGCTTCCCAAGTGCCATTAGGCTTAGCTTAATTGTTTATCTCTTATGCTTTAGTGATTGGAACCTTGGAGAAGGGAAAAGCCTCCCCAGGGGGCTACTGAGTCTCCAAGAGGTATGGTTAGGTCAGATGTTAGGAGGATCTCTTGCATCATGGTTGCTGTTTTCAAGATGCAAACACTTATGACTCAACCCAGAGCAAAGAGCTGTACTGTTCCATTCAGGTCAACACTTCCATTGCTGAAGTCTGTGGTATTTCTTAGTTTTATCTTGCTCCTTTGGTCTGAGCATTAGGAGAGGTAAGAACTCTAGTGGCCGGCTGCTCTGCTTCTCTGATCTTTTAGCTTTCAGCCCCTAATATATGACTCCGGGTTTTTATTTAATAAGACTAATCAGGATCGCATTGCAGAACCAGGTGAGAAAGGCTCAGTTCTGGCTACAGGGAGGAACTACCAGGCAGTGTAGAGACTAGCAATTGCTTGGGCCTGTGGTTCTCAGGTACATGGCCCAGAACTGGCATCATCAGGGGAAGCAGCAGTGAGAGCCCCTGGACTCCACCCTAGATCTGCTGAACCAGAAAGCAGACTTCAGCTCCATGTTTTTAAAACCTCTGAGTGATTCTTAAGTCGGTGAACATGGCGCTAGAATAAATGCCCAGTGCTGCATAGTTATTAGAAAGTTCAAGGCATGGTTGAGAAACAGTGTGTAGGTCAGCATAGTGTGTATACATATGAAGACACACTAGACAGGCAAGCTTAACCATGAGGAATGAAGGAACAGACTTTATTCTGTTCCTTTAAAAATCCTTGTAAATAAAAACGAACTTCAGTATCTAGCATGAGTACCAGATATAGAAGTACAGGGGTTAGCAAGAAAGTTACAGGGAGAAATACCAAAAAAGAGGGGAACTAGATAAATCAAAGGGACTTGGGGGAAATTATCACATGAGACGTTTTATCCCTGAGCAACAAAGTACAGTTCCAGCTCCCAAAACTGGAAGCCTAGTTAAAGAGGACCCATGACTTAGGTGGAGAGCAGAAGGATGAGTCAAGCAAAGCAAGGCTGCTCCCCCTCAGTGGGGATGCCCTGCACCTGGAGTGGTGTGGCAGATGCCTGCTGAGTGGGCAGGGTACACCTGGGCAGGGAGGGCATGGAGACTGGGAATCAGAAGGTCCTGAAAGAGAGCACGCGCCTGGAGGGAGCGCTGACAGCAGTTGAGATTAGCACCAAGAGTCTCATCATAGCGTGGTTAGCACATCTTCTCGGTTTTCACTAAAACACAAATTCATTTATGTTCATTTAAAACATTTCTACCAAGCAAACAGCTAAGGTAATCACACCCTTACCGTGGAGACAAGCAGCAGTGAGAGTCCCTGGACTCCACCCTAGATCTGCTGAACCAGAAAGCAGACTTCAGCTCCATGTTTTTAAAACCTCTGAGTGATTCTTAAGTCGGTGAACATGGCGCTAGAATAAATGCCCAGTGCTGCATAGTTATTAGAAAGTTCAAGGCATCTTGTCTCCACGGTTACCCCTCCGTACTCCCAAACTGAGAGGTGATGCACCATTAGCAAAAGAGATGTTCCAGAGGAGGATGCTGATAAAGTGAGAGGAGCTTCTTGTCTCCATTCTGCTTCTTCTGTGTTCTGAGTCACCATGGGGACTATAAAGGCAGTGCATCCTGGTCCTCAGGTGACTCCTCTTGCAGGCATACCCCCTTCCTCTCCCTGTATCTGCTCTCAGCTCCCGCATCCTTCCAGGTACCAAGCCCTAGAATAACCCTCATTACATGCCAAGCCGGTTGTGGATACAAGAAAGGCTTGAGTGTAATAGGACAGAACTCTCTTTTGATTTCCTTTTAGGACAGTTCAAAATAATAATAAAGAGACATCTCTTGTGTGCTATATGTCACCTTCCTACCTCCTCTCCACACATGCATCCCAACTAATTCTCACTGTAAAGGGAGGGTCTTACAAGTTGTGATTTCTTTGATCAAAAGAATAGAGCCCCAACTAGAAGAACGAGGAAAACTTTGTCATCCTAAAGACTGTGGGCATAGAGTGAGCCGTATCTTAGACACCCTTCCAAGCACACAGAAAAAGAAGCCGTCTTTTATTGGTATGCATATGTGGCTGTATGATATGCTTGTATATAAACATGTTTACATGCATGTGCCCAAACATTTGTGTACAGACACATGTATACATCTGTGCACGTGCATGTGGATATCAAAGCTGACATCAGGAGGTATTCTCCTTAACCACTCTTTGCTTCAGTTACTGAGGTGGGGGGGTCTCGCAGTAAAACCACAGTTTAACAATTCTGACTAGTCCAGCTTGCCAGCATACCCACCCCATGCCCCCCTCCCCGAGTTCTGGGATTCCAGGTGGCTGCCATGCCTGACCAGTTTTTACACGGGCTCCAAGAATCCGAATTCTGGTCTTCACATTTGCATTGCAAACTTTATCACTGAGCTTTATCCCCAGCCCTGGAAGCTTTTTTCCCCCTCCTGGAAACTAGGGCCACTCCAAATCTTTACAACACTGGAGAAATTCTGCTAAGAACTTCAGGCTCAAATCCCCACCAGGAAGGTTGCTTTGGATAGTTCCCCTTTGCCAGACAAAATGACTCCCTCTGAGCTCCTCCCTTTGAGGGATCAGGAAGCAGTGGCAATGAGTTTCCATGGAATGGTTGGCTCTTCATCTCAAAGGGGGAAAATGATGCTCTGCGAGTTTCACTATATGGTTAGACAGAAAATGCTGCTCTGCTCCCAGAACTGTGGAGTTAATTTTGAGGAAAAAAAAATATCTCTTCCAAAACTCATCCCAAACAGAGCATCCAGTGGGAGGGTTCCTGCTTTGGCTCAAGACATAGAGATTGAAGAGGCAACTGATAAGAGACCCCTTGTCCCTGCAGTGCCCCAGGTTGTCTGCCTGGAGAAGCAGTGACGGAGTGACATCCATCAAACCCAAATTGTTCCACAACATCCATGACAGCGTGATCTTCACACAGCATCTGCTCCTTCCTGTCAGAGTACAGGATGATGAACTACCAAGGACAATGACACCTAATTGCTGCTTTTTAATATCTTGGGCTGGCTTTGAGAAATTCTTAATTAAAAGTGGGAAGAGATAATTCTAATACTCACTCGAGAACCTGTGTGAGTTGTAAAATAAAGACAAATGTGTTGGCCTTCAACTGTCCTCCTATTGCTATCTCTCCCCCACAGCCTCTATCTCCCTTATCCACGTCACCAAGTGACCCCAGAATTATTCTGTAGAGTGGTTCTCAACCTGTGGGTTGTAACACCTTTGGACGATGACCAACCTTTCACATGGGTCACATATGAGATATTTATGTTACAATTCATAACAGTAGCAAAATTACAGTTATGAAGTAGCAACAAAATAATTCTATCGTTGGGGTCACCACAACAGAGGAACTATATTAAAGGGTTGCAGCATTAGGAAGGTTGGTCTGTACCTAAGTAATAATGGCTAAAACATATTGGGCACAAATAATGTTTCAAACAACCAACAATATCAGTCAGCATCAAGGACTGTGGAGCTACAATGGCTGGCTTTAAATTGTGCCTCTCTACCTACTTGGTCATGCAATCTTGGGCGATTTTCTGTGCCCCAGTAGTCTTATATAAACTAATATCAATAATGAGAGTTGTGAAGGCTGAAAGTATTGACACTTTAAGTATGCATCTTGAGTGCTACCTAGGTGCTTGCTAAATAAAAAAAAATCTTGTATTATTAATCAAAAGCACTAAGCTAGCACCTATTGTATGCCTTATGGGGAAACAGATGCTGTGGAAGATCCATCTGCACGGAGATGCTAACACAGTGCCTGCTTGTGAAGACATGGGGATCTAAAATGGACACTTCCTTCAAAGATGACAAGGACCCTTAATCACCATCTGCAATGGTTAATCTTGTCAACTTGAGTGGATTGAGAGCTGTCTAAGAAATTAATAAATCACACTTTGGAGTGGGTTTATGAGGGCATATCCAGAGGTGATTGGCATATAAGATAGCAAATGAAGAAAGATCTGCTCTGGCTGTGACTGGTACCGTCCAATAGGTTGAGGAACCAGGTGAAACAAAGCAGAAGAGGAGGAAGGTTGGTCTTACTGGACTTCCTGGCCACCAGGAGGCAAACAACCTCATAAGCCTCCCACAGGCTGGAACAAAGGAACCAACCTACTGCAGACTTCGGAAACTGTCCCTCAAAATGTCTTTTCTCTTTTGAAACTGGCCTTTTCCTATATACAGTGTCACAACAATGAAAGATTAATTAGCATGCTACCAATATTAAGTTCATGGATGCTTGTGCAAATTCTGTCCCTCTGCTTTTGGTCTGGGCATTTATTCACTGCTATTTCCTTTCCAGGGTGACCTTGGGATCATATTACCCCAAAGCTAAGAAAGAAGGCCTTTAAATCAAGTCAAATGGGAACCAATGTTACAAGAACAAGGAAGAATAGAAGACAGTCATTTACCCATTCTTTTCAAAGTTTCTTTTGCCATTTCATCTCCAGATCCTCCCCTTGCCACCTTGCCCCTTTTGAGTAAAAACTCATTTGATTGAATATTGAACTTTGGGAGAATTAACTTTGGCATGTCCAAATGCCATATGGAAGCTAGCTTCCTACATAAATATCTACAACATCTCACGGTCTGAAGCTTGTTATGTACTCCAGGCCTGGCTAAGTCCTGTAGAGAACCGAGGTGGAGCATATCACATGATGTTCGGCAAGCATCCTTCAGTGGGCTCAGGAAGATGCAAGGCCAGCTTGGCCATGTATGGTTACTTTAGAGAACTTGAGAAGTTCACAAGAAAGGGACTAAATAAGAGTAGCTATAATCAATACAGTGCTTGTAGGCAAAATGGAGTTTAAAATTCTTCCAAGTGAGGAAACAAGTACATCTTAAGAATCTGGGACAGAGTGTGATATGATACCAGTCTTAGTATCCTTACAGAACAGCAAGGCCAGTCTACGCTTTGTGACGGACGCATGCTGAGAATCAGCAAGCAGGGATGGATAGAGATGGCTGGCATCAGTTTACATGGAGCCTTTGAAAGCTCAGCTGGGAAATTTAGACTTGATTAAGTGTTAAATGAACAAGATATTCTTTTCTACTAACTCTTTCGGAAGCTGGATAAATATATTCCCCAGCAGGGCTTCTGGGAAGAGCTATTTCTCAGATAACTCCCACCGCGTCCTTCCTGCTTTCCCCACCCTCATCCTACCATGTGCGCCGCCTTACCTGGACTGTAATAAAAGTGGCTGGCTTCTCGCCTGCAGTCTCTGCTGGCTCCAGTCCATCCCTCAGTGGCTGTCAGATTCATCTCCCTAAAGCTCGACTCTCATCAGAAGACTTCAGCATCTCTAAATCACATTTAACTCTTCTTTCACAAACGCAAGGCCCGCCAAGCCCCCAGGTCGTAGAAAACAGGGCATGCTCCCTTGCCCACCAGCTTGGCCATGTATAGTCCTCTCACTGGATCACAGGCTGAGACTGTGGGGACAGGTACAGCAAGGAAAACACAGGGGCTAAAATTAGGCCTCATGAAAATACTGATGGGAGTTTCAGGCACATGCGTGTCTAGAAAGGCAATTTCGAGTTATGAGAACCAAGCAACCAGGACTCACACCCTAGGCCCAGCCTGGGATAGTTATGAGTCCTTTGACCAATGAACAACTCAACCATTCTAGTCTTTAGTTTCCCGGCCTGAAAGTGCAAACTAAAAACAGTGTTAGGGGTGGCAGCAGCATTAAGTGTAATGGTCTGCTTAATCGTATAGCATAGTTCTGGATAAACAGCGATAAAGAAATACATGCTGCTTTTGCCCTAGTGCAGAGCTCAGTCAAAAGAGATGAGAAAAAGGCAAATCCATCTCTTTTTCTTTCTTTTTCCCCCATCTGATTGGCTGATGCCTTTCAGTCTTTTTTTTATTGCTTTATAAATAATACCATTCAAAATTTCCACCTCCTCCCCTTCTCCCATTTCCCTCCCACTCCCCCACTCACCCTCCCCTCTTCCCCTCCCTCCTCCCCCTCCAGTCCTAAGAGAGGACAGGGTACCCTGCCCTGTGAAAAGTCCAAGGCCCTACCCCCTCCATCTAGGCCTAGGAAGGTGTGCATCCAAACAGACTAGGGTCCCAAAAAGCCAGTACATGCAGTAGAATCAAATCCCAGTGCTATTATCATTGGCCTCTCAGTCAGCCCCCATTGTCAGCCATATTCAGAGAGTCTAGTTTGATCACATGCTCGTTCAGTTCCAGTCCAGCAGGCCTTGGTGAGCTCCCATTAGATCAGGCACACTGTCTCAGTGGGTGGACCAACCCTTCACTGTCCTGACTTCTTGCTCATCTTCTCCCTCCTTCTGCTCTTCAACTGGTCCTTGGGAGCTCAGTCCATTGCTCCGATGTGGGTCTCTGTCTTTATCTCCACCCATCGCCGAATGAAGGTTCTATGGTGATATTCAAGATAGTCATCAGTGTGGCTATTGGACAAGGCTAGTTCAGGCACCCTCTCTTCTACTGCCCAAGGACCTAGCTGGGGACATCCCCATGGACACCTGGGAACCCCTCTAGAGCCAAGTCTCTTGCCAACCCTAAAATGGCTCCCTTAATTAAGATATCGTCTTCCTTGTTCCCATATCTGTTCTTCCTCCATCTCAACCATCCCACTCCCCCAAGATCTCCCCAATCCTCCCCTTCTCTCTTCTCTCTCCCCCTCTCCCCTTCTCCCACCCCACCTCCACCCCCATGCTCCCAACTTTTGCCTGGCGATCTTGTCTGCTTCCAATTTCCAGGAGGATCTATATATGTTTTTCTTTGGGTTCACCTTATTATTTAGCTTCTCTAGGATTGCGAACTATAGGCTCAATGTCCTTTGTTTATGTCTAGAGTCCACTAATGAGTGAGTACATACCATATTCATCTTTTTGGGTCGAGTTATCTCACTCAGGATAGTGTTTTCTATTTCCATCCATTTGCATACAGAATTCAAGATGTCATTTTTTTTTTTAACCACTGAATAGTACTCTAATGTGTATATGTGCCACACTTTCTTTATCCATTCTTCCATTGAGGGACATCTAGGTTGTTTCCAGGTTCTGGCTATTACAAATAATGCTGCTATGAATATAGTTAAACAAATGTTTTTGTAGTATGGGCATCTCTTGGGTATATTCCCAAGAGTGGTATTGCTGGATCTTGAGGTAGGTTAACTCCCAGTTTCCTGAGAAACCACCACACTGATTTCCAAAGTGGTTGCACAAGTTTGCATTCCCACCAGCAATGGATGAGTGTTCCCCTTACTCCACATTCTCTCTGGCATAGGCTATCATTGGTGTTTTTGATTTTAGCCATTCTGACAGGCGTAAGATAGTATCTCAAAGTTGTTTTGATTTGCATTTCCCTGATTGTTAAGGAAGCTGAACATGACCTTAAGTATCTTTTAGCCATTTGAACTTCTTCTGTTGAGAATTCTCTGTTCAGTTCATTATCCCATTTTTAGTTGGGTTATTTAGAATTTTAATGTCTAGTCAGTAGCCCTCCTATACACAAAGAATAAAGAAGCAGAGAGGGAAATCAGAGAAACATCACCTTTCACGATAGCCACAAATAGCATAAAGTATCTTGGGGTAACACTAACCAAGGAAGTGAAAGATCTATTTGACAAGAACTTTAAGTCTTTGAAGAAAGAAATTGAAGAGGATAGCAGAAAATGGAAGGATCTCCCATGCTCTTGGATTGGTAGGATCAACATAGTAAAAATGGCAATTCTACCAAAGGCAATCTGTAGATTCAATGCAATCCCCATCAAAATCCCAATAAAATTCTTCACAGACCTTGAGAGAACAATAATTAACTTTATATGGAAAAACAAAAAACCCAGGATAGCCAAAACAATCCTATAGAATAAAGGTACTTCCGGAGGCATTACCATCCCTGACTTCAAACTCTATTACAGAGCTACAGTAAGGAAAGCAGCTTTGTACTGGCATAAAAATAGAGATGTTGACCAATGGAATAGAATTGAAGACCTGGATATTAATCCACAAACCTATGAACACCTGATTTTCGACAAAGGAGCTAAAATTATACAATGGAAGAAAGAAAGCATCGTTAACAAATGATGCTGGCATAACTAGATGTCAACCTGTTGAAGAATGAAAATAGATCCATATCTATCACCATGCACAAAACTCAAGTCCAAATAGATTAAAGACCTCAATATAAATCTGACCACACTGAACCTGATAGAAGAAAAAGAGGTAAGTAGTCTAACACAGGAGACCACTTCCTACATATAACCCAGTAGCACAGACAATAAGAGCAACAATGAATAAATGGGACCTCCTGAA
The DNA here is from genome assembly GCA_004026605.1 of Ondatra zibethicus. Classification (NCBI taxonomy): domain Eukaryota; kingdom Metazoa; phylum Chordata; class Mammalia; order Rodentia; family Cricetidae; genus Ondatra; species Ondatra zibethicus. The sequence continues at coordinate 15,549 of PVIU01017639.1, forward strand.
ACTGAGAAGCTTCTGTAAAGCAAAGGACACTGTCATTAAGACAAAAAGGCAACCTACTGAATGGAGAAGATCTTCACCAACCCCGCATCAGACAAAGACCTGATCTCCAAAATCCATCTCTTTTTCAAACATCTCCTTCCCTCCTCTGTGTTCTCCTCCCAGAGCAAACCTTCTCAGAGTTACTCCAGAATTATCTTTTTCTTAACTCCTCATTTCTTCTTGTTTTTATCTTTTAAAATACATTTATCTAATTTATCTTTTGTGTGTATATACACTTGATATATATATGTATATATATGTATGTACATATATATACACATATACATGTGTCTTAGGGCTTTTGTTGCTGCAATGAAATACTATGATCAAAAGCAATTTGGGAAGGACAGGGTTTATTTGACTTACACTTCAACATTGCTGTTCATCACTGAAGGAAATCAGGACAGGAACTCAAACAGGGCAGGAACCTGGAGTCAGGAGCTGATGCAGAAGCCACAGAGAGGTACTGCTTATTAGCTTGCTTCCCCTGACTTGCTCAGCCTGCTTTCTTAGAGAACCCAGGACCACCAGGCCAGGAATGGCACCAGCTACCATTGGCTGGGCCCTCCCTCATTGATTACTAATTTTTAAAAATGCCTTACAGCTGGATCTTATGGAGGCATTTCCTCAACTGGGGTGCCTTCCTCTCTGATGACTGTAACCTGTGTCTTGTTTTCACATAAAACTGAAGTACAACTGACCCCTTGTCAACTTGACACACAAACACATCATTATTAAGCCACAACCATTCCTTTCTTATTCATCCCCAAGATCTAACATTAAAATCATAAATAATTTTAAAAGTCCCACAGTCTTTACAAATTCAAACACATTAAAATTTCAGTCTCTTTAAAATACCCAATCTCTTTTAAATGTTCAAGACTTTCATCCGTGGGCACCTTTAAAAGAATTTTCTTACTTCAGGAGGGAAAAATCAGGGCACAGTCACAATGAAATCAAAGCAAATTGCAATGGTTCAATATCTGGGATTCACTTACCATCTTTTGGACTCCTCCAAAGGGCTTGGGACACTTCTTTGGCTCCACCCTCTGCAGCACACACAGCTTGTTTTCTAGGCTCCGGCTGGTTCTACCCCACACCTGCTGCTGATCTTGGTGGCCATCCCATGGTACTGGCATCTCCAAAATGCTGGGGTCTTCTGCTGCATCTGTCACCAATAGCCTCTCATCGGCTCTCTTCATGGTGCCAAGGCTCAACTTCTATGCATGACCCCTTCAGTCTTGGACCTTCAACTACCACTTCACCGTAACCAATGGCCTTTCCTGGCCTCTCACAGTACCAAGCCTCAACGGCTCTCCATGGCCCCTTCATGCTTTCAAAACCAGTACCACCTGGGTGACTCTTACACATACCCAGCTTTCAGCACAAGGTACAACCTTGGCCGCTTCTGGAACAGAGCTTCTTTGTGATCTCAGGAAACACTTCCCAGAAGATCTCACCTCAGTGATGCTGGTCTCTTCTTACGCACTGCTAACTTCTTAGCTCCAGCTGAGCAGTATCAAGTATCCCAGCAAAGCAAAGTTTTGCTTTAGTAGCTCCTATATTCTCTGAATCACAGCTGGTTCTTTTTCAGCCCCAGCCAACCAGAACCACAGATTTTTAATTCAAAAATAAATGGTCCTGATATAAGAGTCTGTAAACGTTCCACTGAAACTTAGTAAGCCAAGACTCCATCCTCTGCACTTCTCTCAATATTCTTATCTTCCAAGTTCCCACAGAACATCTCACTGAGGTCTTAACACTCAATGACTTTTCTGTCCCCAAATTCCAAAGTGCTTCTACAATCCTCCCCCAAAACATGATCAAATTGGTCATAGCAATACCCCACTATGCTGGTACCAATTTGTCTTAGTCAGGGTTCCTATTGCTGTGACAAAACACCATGACCATAAAGCAAGTTGGGGTGGAAAGGGCTTATTTGGCTCACATGTCCACATTGTTGTTCACCACTTCCTTCAGAGGTGAACCTGGAGTCAGGACTTGATGCAGAGGTCATGGAGGGGTGCTGATTACTAGCTTGCTCCTCATGGCTTGCTCAGCCTGCTTTCAAACAGAACCCAGGACCACCAGTCAGGGCTAGCACCACCCATCATGGCTGGGCCCTCCCTGACTGATCACTAATTGAGAAAATGCCTTACAGCTGGGTGTCATGGAGGCATTTCCTCAGCTGAGGCTCCCTCCTCTCTGATGACTCTAGGTTGCGTCAAGGTGATACACAAACCAGCCAGTACACCATGGTACTTGTTGAGACTTATATTAAAGAAGCTAATAAGGATAAAGGCCAGAGTTTGATGAAAAGAAATGAAATTGAGGGACAGGATATAATTGTGGAAGATGTTAGCAGAAAATTAGGTTCATTGAAACAGAAAGGATCATAAATATAGATAATTTTTTTTAAATTAAAGAGACAAAATGTAGAAACTACAGAAAAAGAAGCTAAAATCTTGGGTAGAGGCCTGTGAACTGAACGCTAGAGATCAGGATAGCTGAAGGGAATAGCTGGCTAGGCCTCCTGTTAGTGTCTCTGGTCCCCCCGTGAGTAGCTAATTCCTCACCGAGGTGGTCTTCCTGGCTCCTGGTCCTTCTCTTTTCACTGTTCACTCCAGTTTCTCCTATGATATCCACACAAATGACGCCCACTTGTCTTCCTTATCTGTCTCACCCACATCTACAATGCCACCCTGTATTCCTAGAAGTACTACTAGTCCAAGGAAGACATCTTCCACTGTTGTCTCTTGAATTCAAGTATTGAACAAGAACAGAGGTGGTTGATAGTGCCAATGCAAATATCCTCGAAGGACAAATACAGGGTGGACGTATTTTAGGTACCTGATCTGTCTTCAAATGCAGTGATTGTCCAGTGTGTCTGCAATTCCAAATATAGCCTTGGGTTGGTGGGTTAGGCTTTGAATTGAACACTTCCCTTCTTTCTCTGTAGTGTACAATCTTGGCAATCCTCAAAGAAAATCATCAAGAGTGAGCCGCTGACCATATAAGGCAGTCCCTCCAATGAACCCACATCTGACATCTTATACCATCTAATATTTTGTAATACCTACATTTTGTTGAGAATATATATGTATATATATGTGTGTGTGTGTACATATGCACTTGCAATAATTTATGCTGAGCTCAAGGATATAAACTGAATATCTTTATGTATAAGTATACCTGTAGAAGCAACATACAGATCAAGCTGTAAAATAATTCTAGTTTTCTTCCTGAAAGTTTCCATGCATTTTCTCCTAGTCAGCAATGCTCTTCTGATTTCCAAGAGCTACCCTTATTTCCTTCTGTTTCATTTTTTGAAACTACTTATGTTTTTCTCTCGACTTAGTAGATGCACATGAATCTACTGATATTTTAATTATTATCTGTGGTCCCACGAGCCCCCAATCAGTGCCCCAATGACCACTCAGTCTGCAGTCTAGAGGGCCTTGTGTCCATGAGCCAGGCTTGGCAGTGGCTGTGATGTGTGGGTTTCAGCTAAGTCTCTATCATTCTATTTACCAACAAAGGCTCTGGAGTCAGATGTGGGAGTGAAAACCTGCTAGGTCAGAGAAGCCAAAAAGCAACCAACTGACCTTGCTTTTTGGCAAGAGACATAGCAAGAGATGAGTCTCTTCGCCTGTCCCAAAACAAAAAGAAAGCACTAAACTCTAGTCCACCCATTCCTTCCTTTTTGTCTTCTCTATCCAAATTCCTAGCTTCCCTATGGCTAATTCCAGTTGGCTGGTCACTGGCTCCACGTCCTGATTCAAAGGTTAACTTTATTAATAGTCTCAGAGTGTCACGGTGCGATCGAATATCCTGCAACAAAGTACTCAGAGTCATCTCATCAAACCATCCAATTTTTCCTTATATGTTTCTAGTCTTTGCTTATCCCATAAAATAACTTCAGATTCATTTGCATTGTTGTATATATCAGGAGTTTGTTCTTTTGTGTGTGTGTGTGTATACCTCTTGCACATAAACTGGGGGGAGGGGCTCATACACACATGTGCACCTGTTTGTGGAGACCAGAGGTCCACCTCCAGAGTTGTATCTAAGGGCAGATGTCTACATTTTTTTCTGAGACAAGGTCTCTAAATGAGAGCTGTAACTCATTGATTAGGCTAGGATGGATGGCCAGTGAGCCATCTTGTCTCTACCTCCCAAGCACTGGCCTTACAAGTGCATATCACCACACCTAGCTCTTTCTATGGGTTCTAGGGATCAAACTTGGTCCTTATGCTTGCAAAGCAAGTACTTTATGAACCCTTGGGTCCATCCCCCTAGGTCTAAAAGCTCGCTTGCTCAATTGCTACATAATATTTCACCATATCAGTAGTATAATTCATTCATTCATTTCCTACTTGATGGCTATTTTTGCTGCTTCTAGCCCTGATAAAGCAAAGCACCAAAAACAGTCTTATATGTTCATTAGTGTTCACTCATACACACATACAATTGAAATTGCTGGGTTGCAGGATAGGTGTATGCTTGAAATGATTTGATGCTTCCAAATGTGCAATGTCTGAGAGTTCTAGTCATCCACATTACCATCTTAATGGCCTTAGTACAACCATCCCATTACAACCAAAGACATAATGGCCTCCCCCACCCAAGGATATCAGAATCCATTTCCCTTCACCCATCAACAGTGCTAAAAGGAAGACTTTACTTTATTAGAAGTTTTGTTTCATCCCTCAAAGAGAAGGAATATAGTTGTTTTTATTGATTCATTTTACCTGGGGCCAGGGTAGTTTACTAGCAGGTGTGTGTCTTCGTAGACAAGCAAAGAAGAGAAATATGGGATGATAGAGTTAAAACCTATTTACAACCTGTCTTAATTTGATCCCTGCCCTGGGCTACCCACTTACCTTTCTTAGTGAAACAATATCATTTGGTGGACAGAAAGTGATTGTCTCAGGCTGCAGCGTTACGGATGTGGGAGCAGATATCCACCAATGGGCAAGTCTCGGACCACCCTGCGCAACACTCACGCAGCTTTTGGCATTAGTGAAATTTTTGTTGTCATTCGGAGTTTCCTTCCCCACGGCTGTTCAGAAGTTTCAGAGGGAATTTTTCTGATGTTTTTCATGAAAGATGGTGTGGGCTTTACCCATCGTAGAAGATATTCCCTCCACAGGAGAGCTGTTGGACATGTTGCCTTCACAACATGACACAAAATCTAAAAATCACAGAGAGACTAATTACTGGAGGAAAATTACACCAAAAGACCTATTTCCTCATGATGAAAATGACAGCCCTGTGCCCCTTACCTGGCCTGATCGGGCAAATAGCCTGAGCAACATTGTTCCATGGCGTTGCCCTACAAGCCGCCACAGATGAGAGATGTTTCAGTCCTGCGAGCTGCTCAGTGAGGAGGCAAGGTGAGCTGTCAGTTAAGTGAGGTCTAATTATAAGTCTCATTTCCAGTATTTATGAATATGATAGACAAGACCTAGGGCTCACCTCCATCTATACATGAGGCCACTTGGGTGAGACCTTCTCTTTTGATGCCAACATCTGAATTATCATCTTGACGTTTTGACATTTAGTGCTGACAGGCAGAACTGCCCCCACCAAACTAGAAAGTGAGGGCCACTGTTCTTTGCCATTCCGTTTTTCTGCTTCTCAGTCAGCCCTCTGGTACGAAAGAGGCCTCTTCTTCTGCCTATGAAAATCTCGCGTAAAGGAATGGACAGAATCTTTGCCTCCTTCATCTGAATTTTAATCATTTTGAATCACTTCTTCTGTTCCTGAAGACCAAATGTATTATTCCATTTATATGAAATGTCCAGGGTAGAAACCTCAACAGAGATGGAAGAGGATTCATGTTTGCTTAGGGATGAGAAGGCTGAAGGGAAGCAGAGGGTGGCAGCTAAAGGAATGGGTTTCTCTTCAGATGATGGAAATGTTCTAAAATAGACCCTGGCAAGGACTGCACAGGCTGAAATTTTTACCACATTTTACAGATTAAGGGTAAATTTGATGATACATGAGTTAAATAGCAATAAGCATATTTTTGAAAGTTATGTCTATTTGTGTTCTTGTTCCTAATATAGAACTTTTTAAGTACCCAAGAAGAGGCGAGGAAGTGCAGCAATGGGGATGATAGAAGAGGACGTAGAACACTCTCCTACTGTCCCCAACTCACATAATGCCAGCTTTGTTATTAGTAAGAGACAGGTAGCTTGTGTGTATTGTATGTGCTGTCATATGTCCATGTGTACCCATTTGCTCACCAATTCTGGGCTATGTGCAAGCCAGAGCTTGACATTGGACACCTTCCTCAGTCACTCTCTGCCTTATTCTTTGAGATAGGGTCCCTCCCTGAACCTGGGGCTTACCATTCCTACTAGGCTGGGTGGCCAACATGCCTCCAGGATCTGCTTGCCTCAACCCAGTGCTAGGGTTGCAGACATACACTGCCTCACCCAGTTTATCCGTTGGTTCTAGAAGTCGAAATCCAGGTCCTTAAGGCTTAAAGAGCAAGCACTTTATCCACTGAGCCAGCTCTCCAGCCTCTAGCAGGTTGTTTTGATGGTAACATTTTTCATAATTCTTGGCCATTTTGTTACTCATAAATAGGACTCCATTTGAGCCATTGGAAATTTCAATAATAATAACCATAATTGTCATGAAGCAGTGAGCGGAGCACAAGCCCTTGGCACTGATGCTAGGGTCTCTTCACTGGCTCAGAAACTCAAGATCAAGAGGGTGTTTCATTTTGTTTCTAAAGCTGCCCATGACTTTCCATTCAAATTCAAGGAGGCCAGAGCTAGGAAGGACTTGAAGATGTTCCCTTTATCTTTCAAGGTAGAGATGAACTTGGGATGGTTCAAGCTAGTTTGTTGTTTATTTGTTTCTTTTTTAACCTTTCCATGATAAGAAAACAATGTGTTTTCAGAGGGCACCATATTCAAGTGTTGGATTTGCTCTTTTGTCAAGTTGTCCCCTGATGCTTTCTTGAGACTGCGTAGAAGCAGCTTCCAGGGCATCACATGATCATGAAGGGGAACAGACAGTCCTCTACTGTGAACTAGACTGCTGAGCAAGGATATCAGCGTATAGAAAGATGAATTCATCAGGATGCAATCCCATTGTGAGGTGAAGAGAATCTGCATTGATCTGCCTGATGTGAACATGGACTTGGGCTTCAAAGAAACCATATGAGGAAGGGTGTCATTGTTAGGCTTACTATTGCTGTGATGAAATACCATAGCCAAAGCAACTTGGGATGGTATGGCGGTTTGAAAGAAAATAGCTCCCAAAGGGAGTGTCACTATTGGGAGATGTGGCTTTGTGGGAGTATGTGTGACTTGTTGGAGGAAGTGTGTCACTGTGGGGTGTTAGAGGAGGGCTACTTGTTGGTTCCCAGCCACCCAGCTAGCTTAGACCCAAAATAATCACACAGGAACTGTATTAATTAAATCACTGCTTGGCCCATTAGCTCTAGCTTCTTATTGGCTAACTCTTATATTAATTTAACCCCTTTCTATTAATCTGTATATTGCCACATGGCTGTGGCTTACCGGGTAAAGTTCCCAGCGTCTGTCTCCAGCAGCGGCTCCATGGCTTCTCTCTGATTCCGCCTCCTTTCTCCCAGGATTCAGCTTCGTTTTCCCCACCTAGCTCTGTTCCCCTATAGCTCTGCTATAAGCCCAAAGCAGTTCCTTTACTTATCAATGGTAATCACAGCATACAGAGGGAAATCCCACATCAGTGGGGTAGGCTTTGAGGTCTCCTATGTTCAAACTATTCCAAGGACACAGACTGTTTTCTGTTGCCTTCTGATCAAGATGTACCGAGCACCATGTCTGCTTGCATACCACCATGTTCCTTGCCATGATGGTAATGAACTAACTGTAAGCCACTATCCTCGATTAAATATATTCCCTTATAAGAGTTGCTGTGGTCATGGTGTCTCTTCACAGCAATAGAAACCCTGACTAAAACAGAAGGAAAACATTTATTTGGCTTACACTTCCACATCACTGTTTATAACTGAAGGAAGTCAAGACAAGAACTCAAACAGGGTCAGAATCAGGAGACAGGAACTGATGCTGAAGCCATGGAGGGGTGCTGCTCACTGACTTGCTCATCAGGTCTTGTTCAACCTGCTTTGTTATAGAACCCAGGACCACAAGCCCAGGGATGGCACCACCCACAATGGGCTAGACCCTTCCCCATTAATTACTAATTAAGAAAATGCTCTACAGTTGGATCTTATGGAGGCATTTTTTTCTCAGTTGAGGTCCTCTCCTTTCAGATAACTCTAGCTTGTGTCAAGTTGACCTAACCTATCCAGCAAAAAGGGCTTCTTGAATAGGGTTAGGAAGAGAGAAAGAAGGATAAATGTTCACAGTCCTAAAGAAAAGAGAGAGAACCAATGAGTATTTGCCTCCCAGTGGTAGAGTAAATTAGAGAAGAAAGGGCTTTGTTAGGAGAGAGGGAAGGTTCCAGACTGATTATGACCATCGTCTTTCCAACACTACCACCCCTTCTGGGGAAAAGGGTTTTACATTACTAAAGCAATTAAGAAATTACTATTTGGTTTTATTAGGGAGGAAGCTATTCTATCTATCTATCTATCTATCTATCTATCTATCCATCTATCCATCTGTGGGGGGGAGTGTTTGTATACCTATTCTCAATGTGTTCACAAATGAGGAAAATTAGTGTCTTGCTCTATCTCTCTCCCATCTCATTCCCTTGAGAATAGGTCTCTCACTGAGCCTGGAGTTAAGCTAGTGACCAGCCAATCCCATCATTCTTCCTGCTTTCACTGGAGAAACACAAATGTGCCCAGCCTCAGCTCACTTTTTACCTCACTCCTATGGTCACAAAATTAGTTATTCATTCTTATGCAGCAAGCACTGTTACCACTGGCATAGCTTCCCCTGCCCCAGTGTTTGTTGTTATAGGCATGATAATGCTGGTATGGCTATGCTTTTTAAATATTGTCCTATCTTTTACAAAAGCATACAGAAATGTTCATAAGCAAGATCATAAAATCTATAGAAACTGCTCCAGAAAAATCCAAATAATCTCCACTGTGTGAAGCAGTGCGGGGGTGGTGCTCAGATTAAAGCCCCTTGGGCATGAGTTGCACATTGGTGAATCCAGATGATGAGCAGGTGTGAATTTTTTATCACATGTCCTCATCTATGCACCTTTTAAATCGAGTTTTACAAAACATAATGTTTTCAGTTTCATAGAATATCCCAAACTGGGTTTATCCTCCCACCTTGGAGGAAGCAGAAAACCAGAAAAAGAAAAGAAACATATGAAACGGTTGCTTTCTGACACTGAATAACAGGAGGTGCAGAAAGGAAAACAAAATAAGAATGTCCTACAGTTGCCCTGGCTTCCTGCCTAGGGAGTTTCCACTCTGCTGTACAGAAGGGGAAAACTTAGATGATGCTCAGTATCCTTCTAAAAGTTGGAAACAAAGGCTGGAGATCATGCAAACACATCCCACAGAGGTTACATGCATCCAGAGGATGTTGCTGTAAGAAAAAGTACTTATCCTAAGAATCTATAAAGGAGCCCTCTAGGCTGTGCATCCAGGACTTTGCCAACTGTAAAGTTTGTAGACAAAAGCAACAAAACACTGGAAAGCAATAGATTGGGAAGTTCCTGAAGTTCACAAAGAGATACAACTCATTTTTCATTCTGTTAAATGACCTAGAAAGACTATTTGATGCTGGGGATGTAAGGCAGAGTCCTCAGAAGGCTGCTGCCTTAATACTAGGGCTCAAGTAACCTTAGATTACAGACAGATCTTACAAATGGTCCTTGAAAGGATCGGATGGAGTCTGAGTACCTTACCTACATACCAGGACCAAGTCCATCATATTTAAAGACACACAACAAACTCAGAACCCAGCAGATTAAAATCATAATGTTCATAATACAATAAAAATTTCTCAGTGGGTACTGGAGAAATGGATGTTAAGAGCACTTGCTACTCTTGCAAAGGACCCACCCAAACTTGTTGCCCAACAACCACATCAGATTGTTTGCAACCACCTGTAACGCCAGGGAATCTTCTGGCCTCTGTAGGTACCCAAACACATGCACACATACTCAGATACACACACATAAATAAAAGTAAATGTTTTTCAAATTTTCCTCAGGGATTCAGAGAAGTAAGAAAATATGATCTATACCTAATTTCTAAAAAAGAAACAGCAAGAACATACAGAGGCAATATGAAGAGAGAAATAAAAGATGAAAACCCAAACAGAGAGAAATCATTAGAAATAAAAAAAATCAGGATCTGAAAATTTATTAAACTTTGGCACTAGATCAGGTGAGCACTAATGAAATGACCAATAACTGAAGAGATGGAGGAAAAAGAAGATATGGAGGAGAAACTATCCCAAATAAAGTACGTAAGGGGGAAAAGGAAGACTGACGAACACATGAGCAGAGATGGACCTGTGAGGAAGCCTCAAGGGATCCAAAACACCTGGACTTTCAAGAAAGGCAGATGAAACAAAATTATTTAAGGAAATAATGGCCAAAACTTATTAAAACTATAAATTCAAGATCCACGAAGTTAAGAGGAAAAAAAAAGCAGTATCAACGTGATGAAAACTCTAGCAAGGCTTGACCCTCACTCACCCTCCTCAAATACAGGAAAAGAGCTATCACAGGAAAAACATCTTAAAAGCAGCCAAATTAAAAATAAAGAGTTCATAACCAGGGGCAAAAATTAGAATTACAGCATATTCCCATGCAAATCAACATACATCTAAAGGAAATCTAACAACTTAAAGTTCTGGAAAAACAAAGTCAATACCCCCCTGAAACATATTTTTAAAGTGAGGATAAAATAAAGACTTTTCAGAATGCTAAGAGAAGGGCTGGGAAGATGCTCAGTTAGTAACGTACTTGTTACTTGTTAGTAGCACAAGTATCAGGAACTCAAGCTGGTGCCCTGAATTCACATAACAAACTGGAGCTTGGTTATAGGCAGATCCCTGAAGCTCAGTGGGTATCCAGCCTAGCCAAATCACAAGCCTCAGACCGATGAGAAACCCTGTCTTAAAATAAAAATAAAATGGATCCTAGGGAGCAACACCCAAACCCAAAGTTGATTTCCAGCTTCCTCATGCATGTGCATACACATGAACAAATACACACACACACACACAAATACAGACGCAGGCATGCAGACATAAACACAGATACATACACAAATACAGACCCAGACATTCTCTCTCACACATACACACATGCATACACATATACACATACAAATACAGACACAAACATGCAGACATAAACACAGATACATACACACAAATACAGCAAAAACAGACCCAGACATGCAAGTATACTTGCATACACACACAGACACATACACACATGCAGATGTACACACAGACACACATGAAGACACATACACATGTGCATAGACACACACATACAGTATAAACTGAGAGGATTCATTCATCATAAGCTTCTAACTTATATGGATGTTAATGAAAGTCCTCTAGGCAGAAGAAAAACTGGTACCAGGGAGGTACCAAGAGAAATTCTGGTACCTTGCTTCTGTCTCTGCATCAGTTACTCCCTCTCTCTAGAAGGTTCCTTATCCCTTGCACAATGATATGAGGCTTTCATAGAAAAAGATGAGATTAATAGAAAGAGCAAGTTTTATCACAATCAATTGGAGAAAGTACATGCATTTTTCCATGTGTTATAGATTTGAATGCTGTCTTTCGCCTCTCTGATTTGTATGTGTTGAGTTTATATCAGAGGAAAAAGTTTAAATTGCAATCCTATTCCTTTAATTTAAAGTATGATAGCCAACACGAAGCTTTTAAAATCTTAAAGTTCAAATCATATCTGTATGCTATTTACAGTACTCCCTCAGTATCCATAGGGATTGGTTCCAGGACCCCATGCAGGTACCAAAACACATGGATGATCAAATCTCTTAAATAAAGTGGCACAGTGTTTGAAAAGAACCTGCACACATCTGCCCATATATTTGTCATCTCAAGATTACTTATAACATCTAATACAATGGAGATGTAACATGAATAGTCATCATATTATATTATTTAGGAAGTAATGGTAAAGGAAAACATTTGTATTTTTAGTGTGAGTGCAATCATGTACATGTGTGGTGTTTGCATACGTACGTGTTTGTACTTATGTTCATGTACTTGCAGGTATATGTATGTTCAGGTATCTATGCATGTTTGTGTAGGTGCATTTGCACAAATACATACTTGAGTATGGAGGCCAGATGTTCCCCTAGTTTTTGAGACAGTGTCTCTTCACTGAACCTGGAGCTCATCTGAATCAATTTGTTTCTCATTTTCCTATGCTCTATTTTTCATTTAAAATAATTGCCCAGGTAACAAACATCCATTATTTAAATAATCAATGTCCACATTTAATTTTGAACAATTCATGAGAGTCTTAGAAGTAAAGTACTAGACAAAAATAAAATTGCTTAGTAACATTTTTAAAAAATTAGCATCCTTACTTAAAAGATGGGGCTTACAACCCACTCCAGAGGTTGATGGTACCATAGTTGAAAGTAAGTTTTTCAGCCTTTTTTTTCTTTGTTAGAAGTAGCTTCCTATATGTAGATAATTTCTCTCAGTTCATTTTGGAGAGTAGAAAGTCAATCTTTATTTTTAATCTTTTCCCCTTTATTAATTAAACACACTTGTTTAATTAATTATTATTTATTTAATTAATCATATGTAAACATTTGAATAAAATGCTTAATTATTTTAATAACTTTTTAATCATTAGAATTTTCTTAGAACTTTTGGTTTTTAGAATGTACGTTTCAATGAGTCTAAGACTTTTGATGTTTCTTCTTGTTATTTTTTTTTTTTACTCTAAATCTGTGGAGCCTATTCACGAATCTAATACAATAAGAGTCCCATAAGTGTTGGTGAAATGAATGAGTGAATGAATTTCGTTCAGCTTGTGGTAGCCTCAGACTCTTTCCTTGGGTCCCTCTTGGACAACTCGCCTTTGGATTTATGCTCGGAAGTGATCTCTGGCCATCTGTTGTCCCTCACTCTGTCCACCTGATTTCTCTGTTTACAATATGTTAATTTCTTTGATGAGTTTAGCCACCTTTGGATAATAATTTACAAATAGACCCCAAAGGCTGCTTGGAAGGGAAGAAACGCAGTCTTTCACATCCTTCCTGAAAGGAAGCTCCACAAGCTCACTGGGCTCTCCGAGTTCTCTGACTTTCAAGACAGTTACCCCCACGGTGTCCCGGTAGTTGGTACTGCTTTTCATTTGTTCTTAGGGAGCCTAACTTCAAGAGCAATCCGATTTTAGGTTATAGTCCATGAAGTTTCCCAAAGCACATCCATCCCAAACCCTAAATCATATAGAGTATCCCGACACCAAAATCTAGTTGCTTCTTTATAAAGTCTGACTGGCCAGCTACCTGACCAGATAGGTATGTTCCATACTCAAGAAAGTTTCTATGAGCTGGGGTACATGCTTAATAATCTCAAAATGAACCAGTCTCAAGTCAAAATTTTCTGTGCAGGAACTTGGCAGGCGCTGAGCCACAATGAGACAGCTCAGAGCCAAGTGGCTCACTGACTTTTGTTTTTAATAAACCAAAGCTTCTAATTATAAATGAATTCATGAAAAGTCTCTGAGTCAAGGATGCATTATTATGTCAGTGTGGTGGTATTTGGGATGTGATGACAGGGGTATCAGGAGTTCCAGATCCTCATCTTGTGAGACCAGCCTTGGCTAGATGAGTTCCTACCTTTAAAAGAAAGTAACAATTTAAAGATGTCACTGAGGATGGGAGAATCAGTATCTTACACTGTTTGGATCACATTGCAAAGCAGCCAATAAGACTTCTAGTAACTAAATCAAACTCTTAACTTTTGTTTTTTAGCATGCTCATGTGACACAAGAAGTAGATGTGTTATATCAAGGCTGCTTGTCTTGGCAGGGTTTTGTTCAACAAAGAATAGGTGCTAAGAATACACCCATTTTCATTGGAAGTATGTCCTAGCTACAGACAGAGCAGTTAAAGCACTTAATTTTTATTTTAAAGATAGCTTTCCATTCTTCAAATGTTTTGCTCAGGACTGGAGAGTATAACTCAGTGATGGCTCACTTAACTAGTAGACACAAGACCCGGGATTTAATCCCCAGTGTTGAATATATATAAATATATATAGACAATGTGTCTTAGTGTTTTATTGCTGTGAACAGACACCATGATCTCAGCAACTCTTATAAAAGAACGCATTTAATTGGGGCTGGCTTACAGTTCAGAGATTTAGTCCATTATCATCACAGCAGGAAGCATGGCAGGTCACAGGCATACTTGGTGCTAGAGAGAGAGCTGAGAGTTCTACATCCCTAGATCAGCAGGCAGCAGGTAGAGAGAGCAACACTGGACCTGGTTTGAGACCTTGAAACCTCAAAGTCTGCTCCCAATAATAACTTCCTCCAACAAGGCCACACCCCCTAATAGTGCCACTCCCTGTGAGCCTATGGGGGCCATTTTCATTCAAACAAACACACTATGCTCAAAGGAAATATGACATGAATATATTTTAGGGTTATAAAAGCATTGGTTACAGAGCTGTAAGCATTTGAAGGGGAAAGGACTAACTTTTATTCTCTATTTTAAATACTATGCTTTTAAGTCATTTTTCTATATAGATTGGATAAAACTGTATTAGAAATCAATGTCAGCTAGGTATGACTATTTTTCTATAATCTTCCCTTAGAAAACAAGAAACTAGATGTATTATATATTTATAAATTACATATTTGATATTATGCATGTTTACATTTTATGCAGCCTATAGTGGATCTCACCTAAATAAATGTAAGTGACTAGCCATAAGGAGCTATTGAAAATGATGGGCACTGTTTTATTCTAGAATTCACCTGCCTAAATTGCTTAAGAAATATGCCTTTTTAATGATAAAAACTCCCATGAAAAAGTGAAAATCTGGGAGTCTAAATCCCCTTTCCAGACTCGCTTCCCCTGTAATATGTATAATAGAACAATCCTGAATTAGCAGCCACTTTCCATAATTCTTGTCAGCAGAGTCGATCAGTAGCTCGCACTCTGATTATACACGCTGGTAATGCAATTAAACATGTTTTAAGCCTATCTCTGATGTCACTGTTTCAAATATAGCCACATAAATTTTAGCTATGAGTTTTTCATACATAATTTATATATACAAATGTGTTTGCATGTGTACCTGGATTAAGTATAATAAATGTAAATTATATAATTTATATCTATATATGTTTAACTGTGTTTAGTTTCAATCAGACAATGGTTTGATATATATTTTTAATGAGGGAAAATCCTACTGCAATATTAAGATTTTGTGTTGTGCAGACTTCATTTCTTAGTATTTTTTTAATTAAAAAGACAAATACATTTCAATGTTCTTTTTAGTAAATGTTATGCTTCCTGTTCCAAAACAACTTTAAGTTTATAAATAAGAGTTAATGAATCCAAGAACTATGTTATTCCGTGAGCTTATGAACAAACAGTTTGAAATCAAACTAGAATTCCTTCCAAGTTGGAGTTTTACATGGCACAATTGATAAACAAGTTACAGGGGTAGAAAAACTAGTTTTTGTCTTGTTTTGTTTTTCTGTATTTTTAATAAGTATACTTAAAACTCTGCCATTGAAATGACTTGAGGATTAGCTGGAGTTCTGACCTGCCCTTTAGATAAATTTGTGTTAAACTTGGGGATTGTTCAGGTTATCGGACTGTCACTCTGACTTTGTCAGGATTGATGGATGGTCCTGAATCAACAGGAGATGAGCCTTCATTGGAAATAGGGGAAGCCTATGCCAACCGCCAGTTCCTGAGGCCTCCATTAGCCATAGATTCTCAGAGAATGAGCACTATCTTTGGACTCCAGCCTGCTGAAAACTGTCTCTTTTGTAATTGTGACAGACACTCTCCCCATTTTCTCTTCTAAAAGCCTCCGGTGGGTGATCACTTCATCCCTTCTCTCTCTGCTGCCAAACAGAGTGGAGTTCCCGGGGTTTTGACACCTTGTGAAGACATTCCAGTGGATGCTAGCACACCCAAACAGGTGGTGAGAAAGGAAAAAGGGGAAAGAAAATGTAGCCCTCTGACAGATCCTAGTGTATTCTAGGTAACATGGTGTTCTAAGAGGAGGAAAAATACAGAGAAAAAGATATTGATAGCATTGTTGCTGTCTGCCTCCTGAGCCAAGTTGCCAGGGTTCTGCCAAAGATAATGATGTCTTTAAAGTTCCTACAGAAACTCCTAACATTATGTAAGATAGAAGAGCCAGATATAAAACAATAATTCTTATAACTGTTATACTGTATTACTCAGGTGCTTATGTAAACAGAGTTATTTTTACAAAAAATAACTTCCAGCTCAAAGGAATGTCTCTACTTCCTTGCCTAGTCTGTTGTACCAGAAGTCCTTGCGGGAAGACCCTGCCAAGCTTCCTCTCTGAACCTAGTACTTTCTCCACAGAAGAAGGCCAGGGCCTGGGAACAAAGTATGTGAGGGGAAAAAAAATTAAAAAAGACATTGAACGCATCACTCTCAAATACACCCAGGCCTTTTCATGTTTACTCACAAATAAGTACATGAGGATGTTTAATATGATTTGCCATTAGGGAAATGCAAATCAAATCCACAATACAGCACCACCACGCCGTCTCGGAATGACTGACGTGAAACAATGACATTTAATGCAGGTGACGAAGAAGAGAAACCTGAATGCTCCCAGTGGCTGCTTGGAGCACATCACAAAACCTGTTTAGAACCTGGGAAAACAGCTTGGCAGTTCCAATAGCAACCAAACAGTAACTACTATACAACTCAGCAATGATGTTCTTAGGTATTTATATCAGAGAAATGAGAACTTAGCAAATGTCAATAGCAGCTTCACTAAGTGTGGTATAGAAGAGGCTAGGTGACTGTAAAAGGCAGCCCTGTAGTAATGGAAGCACTCGATGTGGTGTGTGTGTGTGTGTGTGTGTGTGTGTGTGTGTGTGTGTGTGTGTGTGTGTCTCCTGTCTCTACATCCAGTCACTGGGTCACAGACACATGCTGTCAACATCCAGCTTTTTGCATGCATGCTGGGGAATCTGAATGCAGTTCCTTGTGGCTGCAGGGCAAGCATTTTACCTGCTGAGCTGTCTCCTCAGCCCTGGAAATGTCCTATGTCATGAACGTGTTGGCATCAGCTTCTTTGCTGTGGTATATTGTATCATGGCTTTGCAAGATGACACCATTAGGGAAAATTGTGTTTAAAAAAACCCACCATATTTCTCTGTATCATTGCTATAACTGTATGTGAATTTATAAGCATTTCAAAATAAAAGTTCAAGAGCTGGAGAAATGGTTTGGTGGTTAGAAAAACCTGCGGAAAGGTCAGGACTTCAACTCCAGCACCTACTTCAGCTCTCCAGGACCTCTACCTGTAACCTCAGGAGATCTGATGTCCTCTCCTGGCTTCCACAGGTATTTCATCCATGTGCACAAACAACACGGGCATACACACAACTGAAAATAAAAATGCAACCTCTTAAACAAATAGCAGTTTAATTAAAATGTGTCCCTGGTAAAATGAAGAACTTTTATTCTGCACAAAGGTGCTGTTGTGAACTGAATCACATCTCCCTGAAATCCATCACATATTAAAGTGCTAATCCTCCTGTGGCTGTGTTTGAAGATAAGGTCTTCAAGAGTTAATTAAAGTTAAACTAGACCATAAAGGTGGAGCCCTAATTCAGGTGGATTACAATCTTACGGCCAAGAGGCAAGATTTTTGTAGAAACCACCCCTACCCAACTTTGATCTGGGACTTTGAGTTCCAAAATTGGGAGGACATGGATTTCTGGGTTGGGGGTCACAATCTCTGATATTTTGTGATGGTGGCTCCAGCCAAGTAAACTCAAGAGGAAGTAATAGATTTGAAGAACTGCAGCGAACCAAACGGGTTTCTTTCAGTCATTCATTCATGACCTACTATAGTGTGTGTGTGCGTGTGTGTGTGTGTGTGTGTGTGTGTGTGTGGTGTGTATAAAGCACAAGGAGCACTTAGATTTAATGAAGAAAAGAGCCACTCATCTTTCCACGACTTCATCAACTTTTTACACATCTCTAGATCAAGAAAGAGAAAAGCAAGGGTACTCTATCAAGGATGAGAGAAGTGGATTGATTGACAGCAACACTCAGTCTGAGTACATGAAATAATATAAAATAAAAAATCTGGAATGTCACTCTGTAGGTGTGAGCATAGATGTTCTGGGAGCCTTCCACACTCTCTCTGACAGTGTCTAGAGGCATGAATTATTGAATGACTGGCCAAAACCAAAATTAAGGTATGGAATGTAATTTGAGCCAAAATGTCATCCACCTGGACATACAATGCATGGGCTTCATCTTACTGCCCTTTCTTCTTACCAGTTGCATCCCGTTTCGTGTCAGATTGAGAGGGACCAGACAGAGACCACTCCTGCTCGTCCTGTGATGCTTGAGGCTCGATGGTCTTCTCCCCACCTCCTCTCTGACTTCACCCTTGGCTCTCCTTACTCTCCCTCTTCTTGCCTCCTTCCTTGTTCTTTCCCTCAGTGCCTCACTCCTTCACAAAGTCTTTTCTAGACTTGTTCTCTCCATCATCTCCTTCCACATGCCGTCCCTGCTTCCCGGAAGTCCCATCCCAGTGACCTCTACTCAGCCAGGCTTTCCCTTTCTTACATTTTCACCTTTCCTACCCTCACTGTTACATAATGGCAAATTCAGCCACACATCAGCTTAGGGAAAAGGGAGATGGTACGCTGCTTAAATAAATGCGTCGACCATGACAAAGGTCTACAAATTGAAGTATAGTTTCTGGTGTGTGTGTTGTTTTGTTTCTTTATCAAATCACACATATTTTCTCCTCAAATCACTGAAACAAAGTTTTCCTCTAGGGTAGCTGAGGACGTGGATCTTTTCAACTGCCTGTCTCACATCTGTCTCCCTTCTTCTTTCTATACATCCCTCTTCCTCTTTCTGTCTTGCCCAGACTTCTCTTATGTAAACTTCATAGTTTTATGTTCCTTACACAAGAATTATACCACACATTTTGGTTATACACACACACACACACACACACACACACACACACACACACACACACACACGCACACACACTGTCATATTGTAGGGGAAGAACACAGAAGGAATAGGACTGTGTCCTGTTGTCCCATTCAAACAGATCGACTCTACTTTTGACTCTCAGTTTTATCATTCTAACCCATAACATTTTGAGGACTAAGTCTTGAAACTAAAGGAAAACTCTGAGAGATAGAAGTAAACCCAATGGTTTCCCATGGGAAGTCAACAAAGTCTAGCACATTGTTTTGAGGTAGGATCAAGGCCCTCACCACTATATCTAAGCTGAGCAAGGTATCCCTCCAAAGAGAATGGGTTCCAAAAAGCAGTAGGGATAAATACTGGAAACCTTACCTTCTCTGAGGAGTGGATGGGGGGTGGGATGGGAAAAGGTGGAGGGAGCAGGAGGAGGGGGTAGTGGCAACTGGGATTGATATGTAAAATGAGAAAATATAGTTTTTAAAAAATATATATGAATAACAGAAACAAAAATTTTCTGTTTAAAAAAACAGAAAATGAAAAAAATGAAGTAATCCCAATGGTTTAATATTTTAAATCATTTAATAATGATTTTAGGGGTGTCTAAATATTTTGCCCAAGTCTGACCTAAGAATGTGTGAGGGCTGTTGTTTCTGCCCCTAACACTCTGTTCTTCAGGCCTTGCAATCAGCACACAGCTTCCCTACTGGCTCCAAGGACCCTGCTTGCTCTATCATCTTCTCATAGACCTGAGTCTTCCCCTACCAAACCCCAATTTGGGCTCCTGTTGCGGTCCATAGTACCTGCAGTGGAGAAGGAGGTGGCCGCTATGTTAGAAACAGGGACTCCCAGGAGAAATGTGGACTGTATACCACCGTGCCAGTGGAGCTTAGGGTAAGAGAAGTCAGAGCCAACAACGAGAGTTCTTCCCAGACTGATCTCCATGTTAGCTTTCTTTTCCAGCATTTATAAAAGATGGCCGCACACCGAATTCTTTTCTTCGCATAAAGTATGAACTCACAATGCCCCATCTCTTAATTTCTGACTGCAGGAAACTGCATTTCAAAGTCATATGCCATATTCCAAGCCTTCCTAAATGCCTAAAGGAGAGAAAAGCTAGAAAAACCCCAAACAAAGATAAGTGTGTATAGATTTCTGTACTGGCAATGCTAATGGGCCTTGACTACGACCACTGTGATTTTAATACATTGTATTGTTTCCTTTCTACTGTATTTTAGAAGGAAACATTTCAAAACAATTAGATTAATTAAATATCCATGGGGGTTCAGGAAATGTTTTCTGTCACACTTGGGGACTTGACCAAGGTTTTTTAGAACTTTTAAATGACGGATTCTCCCCCGACCCCACTGGAGGCTAGATAGCTGTTTTGATCTGTCATGAAGATGAACATTCTAGTACCCAGAAAACCGCAAGACTCCTTGAGACTTTGGTTTGGCACACATAGCTGTTTCATTTAGGTGAAGCTGTCCTCAGCCGTGAGTGGCACACCTTCACGCTCCCTGGCTTATTGTCTGTGAATGCAAAGTGGATCGTGGTCTCGGGGAGTAAAATACAGGTTAGAAAGGTTAGATAAAGTCACTGAGCAATTTTTATTGTCTATGTTTCATCAAGATACTGAAAGTTGAAAATTTCACCCCGTGCTAATAACACAGTATTACTTACACTTGACTGCTTTGTTGGAGTCAAACCAGCCTCGCCCGTTCTCTCAAGCCACCTCTCGGAGCGGCTAGCTTCTGAACAAAACAAAAGCTGCCATAATCTCTCGCATAGGCTGGCGTCAAACCACAGGAGTCCTAGCAAAGACCGCATATTATCATGAGGGGGAAAGATGAAAGACTCCCATGGCATGACAAGCTCTAGGAAAGCAGCTCTTAATGGAGGTGCAATCAGCTTGCAAAGGCGAGGCTGGGAGCAGGGAACCAAGAGTGTTTCCTCTTTCAAGGCCAAACCTGTCTTAGGGCCACAAGGGAGGGTTTTCGGTTTATCAAGGGTCAACACTCGATTTGCTCTTTAGCCCTTTTCTGAGTATTGAGGTGGCAGGGTTAGATGGCGTTGGTTTTGTTGTTGTTGTTTTGTTTGTGATTTTTTTTCTCCTTTCTTTTATAGAATTGCAAGGCTGTTGATATCTTGTACCAGGCAATGGGGCCCCAACGCTGACTTGTTCCCTTGCAACTCTGTGACCTTAGCTGATATGTTCTTACTTCCTGTGTCAGTTTAGCCAACAGTAATGAGAAGGCTAATAATATTCCCACTCTGCAGTCTGAAAGAAATTCATTAAGGGCTTAATAAATCAAGAACTACAAAACATGCAAATTCTCCAGGTTGCCGTAGTTCAACTACTTCCCTTTAGTCATAAAGATGGTTCATTTCACAGCACACCTCAGCCTTCTCCTAGCCTAGTAGCTAATGATCCTCACTGATGGAATTGGTTTTCTAAAATGCATGTAAAACCTGCTTTCCCTTGAATGTTTGGCAATAACACTACCTGAAAAAACATAGTTTTTGTTTAGGATTCATGTTGAAGATGAGTTTAGAGAACAGAGACCCATTCTTCGGTTTCTTCTCTGCTTAGCTACAGGGAACTTAAAATTAAAGGATCAAATCGTACTCAAAAACTGAACCAAGAAATGATGGAGGAGCATTGGTACTAAAGATGTGAGGAATATCAGTATAGAGAGTGGAATATTGGAGCCATTCACTATAACGGTGTGGGGGTTAAACTGTCTTTACGTCTAGCATTGTGGTGTGAAATTGGTTGCATCTGTGTTCAGTACATAGAGGTTTTTAATCGTGGTATCTTGATGTACACGTTTGGTATTCTAGGCTCTTCAGTTTTGTAAGCTCACACTTTAACTGTAAGAAACACAACCTCTTCCATCCATGATGCCTATCCTGTCCTTTTTAATTTCAGCGTCCATGTACAACAGTGTCAGAACTGTTAACTACACCCTATGAAAAGCAACGTTGATGGAAAGGATGAAATACTTACTGCTAGACCATTCTGACTTCAGTCTTACAGTCCCGTTCATCTCTTAACTTACTTAGAATGTTAGAAATTTCTAGTAAAGTTGCAGCTTCTTATTACAGTTCACTTTTCACATGTAAAAGGAAGAAAACTATATTACTCCACTAGCTGCAAACATTTGCTCCAAGTTTAGAGTTCTGAGAGAAAATTGTAAAGGAATATTAGCATGGTTGTTTCCATTAATTGTAACTTGACAGGATCGAGAGTCACCTAGGAAGACAAACTCTGGGGCATGCCTGTGGGGCATCATCTAAGCAGACTGTGATGAGAAGGCCCTCCCATTGTGGATGGGACTATACCTGGGGTAAAGGTTTTAGAGAGTATAAACTGGGGGAAGCCAGCTGAGCAACAATGTAGCACCCATGCCTCCCTGATCCACGACCATTCATGTGGTCTGACCATCTGTTCCAAACCCTGACACCTGACTTCTCTGCTGTGATGAACTCTGTTAGGAGACTAGGATTTGAAGTAGATCTTTGCTCCCTTTGGTTGCCTTTGTCGGAATGATTTGTCACCACGGTAGCACAAGTACCTAAGACAGACAGCCATGAAGCCCAACGCTCCAGACTTACAGATGAGGAAACTGGGGGAGGGGGGGGTGTGCTGGTACTACTATGTCAGAAATAACTGTGCAGAATAGCTATGGAGTTAGAAGATTGCTTTCAAACTTCTTCAGTGTTTACTTAAGAGGCTCTGGTTTGTTTCTCTGGATATTTTATATTGAGATAATCAGGCTGTGTTTTGAACTATTTGGCTTTCAGAGCTTGCTTAGATGCCACCCAAGAATGCAGCCATCTGTCCACGTCTTTCTGTGTGCATGGTTCTGCCTGGAAGAACATTGTCCAACTTGACTTCTCAGCTTGTTTGATGCGTTTTGATGGTTTAGAGATAGAGAATTATATAACAGGATTAGCCTGGAACTTCCTTATGTAGCCGAAGCTAGCCATGGCTTTCAATCCTCCTGACTCTGCCTTTCCGGTGCTGGCAGTCCAACTGTATAATCCCAGATGCCCAGCTCTCAACCGCTCATCTCTCACTCTCATCTGCCTCTTGACAATTTTTATCATTTCCAAAACCCAAATTTATTCTCACATGACCTAAAACCTAGTTGGAACTTTTACACAACTCACCAGATAATCAGGAAGATGGTTTTATCCGGACTATTCATTAATAAGAGTTCCTCAAAGTAATGGGAAGGTATCTTAGAGAAAGAGGACTGCAAAAAAAACCAAAACAAAACAATTATCTTTGAAGACAGACAGCAGTTAAGGTCACTTGCTGCTCTTTCAGAGGACCTGGTTTAGTTCCTAACACCCATATCAGGTGGCTCACAACTGCCTATAACAGCAGTTCCAGGGCACCCAATGCCCTCATCTAGCTCTGGCATACTCACAGTGCACATAAAGTCTTATAAACTGTAAGCACATGGGGGGGGGTTAAAACAAGGTTTCTCTGTGTAGCAGCTCTGTCTGTTCTGGAACTCACTTGTAGACCAGGCTGGCTTTGAACTCACAGATATCTGCCTGCCTCTGCTTCCCAAGTGCCAAGATTACAGGCGTTCACCACTGCCCTTTGTGGTTAGGCTTATTTGACTCAGATGAAATAGCAGTGAGCTTGTGTGCTCTTTCTAGCCTGGAATACTCCCTTCTCCATAGAGAAACAAACTTGTCCAGAGCAGGTGCTGTTGACCTGATTCTCCTGTGGCGAAGCCGGCTCTGAGCCACAGGAATGACTATTGCAGGCCCCAACAACTTAGAGATCTACCTTGTTTTTCATTCCACTTGGAGAAAGTTTAGCAGTCTAGCATCGCTTGCATAATGCACTATTTTGTTTCTTCCTCAACGGATGAGTCAAACATCTTTAGCACATTCTCACTTTGTATTTGCTTGAGTTGCAGTTTTATACTTTAAAAGTATACCCTCTAACAGGCACAAATGGAAAACTCCTACTCACTTTCTTTACTACTAGACTTATTTAATAATGAAAAACATTTCTATTAAAATACATTTTACACTTTCAAGTTGAGACTAAAAAGTACTATCCGAAGGGAACCAATACTTTACAATGAGTGAATCATTTTTCTGAATAGCCACTGCTCTAGAGCATTTATTCAGAGGAGAACGCTTAAGGGTCTCCAGATTTTCCCTGGAATTTTATTTATATTCTCCTTAAAAATAAAAAATATTTGCTGTGAAGTCCAAGACTTCAACCCAAATATTCCTCATGACAAATTAACGCAGCCATGCTTGGATGAGACTGTGCAGGCATTATCTGAAAGAACACTGATTTTGGAGTGTTTTCTTTCAGTGACACAGATACCCAGGACAGCAGTGAGGACAAGGCAGAACAATGAGCCAGACTGTGTGACCCCATCTGATAATAGGGATTCCCTGCCTTTCAAAGGCCACTGACTTGTTAAAAGTTCTGTGGTTCGAATGACTTTCTTATCAGTGATCAAGATCATCTTCCTTAAGCCTAGCTGCAGTTTTCATGTAAACAAACACACGCATTCTGTTTGTAATCCTTTCTCCTCTGGGCAGTGTTTGCCTGCCTAGAGGGCTCTTTGGAGGACAAAATGTGTCAAGAATCCCCATAAGCTAAGTCTCTGGTATCACTTTATGTCAAGTAGGGACTTAACAATTACAAACACAGACACTGTGGTTGGGATCACACATAACCACATCGGCCTCTCGACAGAATCTAAGTCACCTGGAGCTGCTGGGCTAGTCCTCAGGTTTTGTGGATATTTTTTATAGACATTGCTTTATATCTATTTATTGAACTATTAATTAAAAAAGAAAAAACTCCACAGCAAAACGCCCAAATCTTTCCAAACCAAGACAATAAAAGAACAATAGATGTTGCTCTGTTTTGCTCTGCCATTCTGTGGTTCCAAGAGCATCACAGAAAGTCTTTTGTGGCAAGCATTAAAACCATTCCATAGTTTTTCAGGGAAAATCACCAATCCACTGCTTCACGTGATGCTATGCCATCTAAGTAATTCAGAAAATTCTTTTGTGGTAGTGTCCTTCAGCAAATAGCAAAACAGTTTGACTTTTAAATCATTTGTTGCTTAAGCATAGGACATCTTAGAGTTCCTCACATGAATTTTGTTGTTTTTGTTCACCCAGCTGTGTCCTTAGAGAAAAGATTCAATCTATTGACATTGTAAGTTCAAATAAATTCTCTAGCAGGGGAGTGGGGCTGTTTAATATTGGATCACCTACAATTGCAAAGGAGGGAGCCCTTCTTAGAGCTTTTACAGATTAGTTTGTTAGAGAACAAAGAAAATATTGCCATTTTCCCTGTGTCAGATGTAAAAGTATGAGGCACGGAGGAGAGGAATTGGGCCATAAACTTGATACAACGGATCGCTATACAGTTTCATCAGATAAACCATGGAGACAGTTTCGATGACGCTCTTGTCAGAAAACACATGGTACGAGGCACTGTATATGTGCCAGATAGCTTCTGCACTTTCAGAAATGTCATTTCTAAAAATGTCTATCCATTTGGAAAATAAGTATGCAATAAATCTGTAAATATTTAT
>PVIU01017640.1:0-41345 GCA_004026605.1 Ondatra zibethicus
GGAAGTAAGTAGTCAAGCAATATAAACTGGATTTGATGGGTTAAAAAGAAAATCTGCCCATTTAAATTTACAGGAACCAGAAAGAGCTCTGAATGGCCTGATACAGACATTATTACAGGATTGAATGTGGCTCGTGAAAGGTTCTACCGCCAGAAATGATCTCTAACTTGAGCGTGTCTCAAATTTTCAAGGACACAGACTAAAATACGCCAAAGAGGCCTTCTTTAACTTTCTCTGACAGTCCCCAAAGCTCAAAGACAAGCCAAGGCTAATAAAGTAAATTTACAAGGGAAACAGGAAAGTTTCACTCCAGGTTTTTCCTAACTGAGTCAGTTTCCAACACAAAGCCTAGAATAACGTGGACATTCACAGGATCTGTGATAAATGAAGAGATAGTAAACATTTTTTCATTAAAAAAGAAAAAGGAGCATTACACTGAGTGCAACATATAATTTTGATTTTTAAATTAATAGCAGTCATCCAAATAATGCTCAAATATACTCGAATATTTGGTATTAAGAAGAATTCAAAATATTCATATATTCAAAATCAGTACATTAAAAATGAAAATGGTCAAAGTAAGTGCACTGATGTTTTTTCTATACAGGGCAGCTTTACTCAGGCCACAAAAGAGAAGTCTATTATTCCATACCCTCCTGATATTTCTGAGCTGTGGGGCTTCCTTGGCCCTGGTACCAATCTACTTGTAAAGTCATAAAAACATGTAAAACAACAAGACTGGGAATCAAGCCCCCTTGATTACGACAGGATACAAATTAACAAATGGTTCAGACACAAATCTTGAATAACAATGTATCTTTTTCTACGTATCTTATTTTTAAAACCTGTAATTTGGATTATAGCAAAAAGTGTATTTTTGAGCGGACAATCTTCATTTTATACTTTAAAATGAGTATATTCTTGGCTTCACAACAATTTTCTAAATTCTAGAAAATGTAAGTAATCAAAGCTTACCTGCTGCCCCTTCGGTATAGCAGTTTGGACTTCTACCGTCCAGAAGGTTTGAGATACGCAGAGAACAGTTTGTCCAGGCCAGTCTCTGACCCAATTAATTCGTTCATTTTTTGTATAGGCAACAATTGCATCTCCAATCACCTAATTTTTAAAAAGAAGGTAAAACTGAACATTCTAAGAACAAGCTACCCATTGAAGAGCTGAACTATTAAATTAAATTGACTCATACCACTTTACTTTCTACAGCATCCTTATCCAGCTGATGGACTTATATAAAACCCATGAGTAAATTAGTTTGTACTGACATACAAGTCGACAAATTACACATTATTTTGTCGAGTATTATCAATTTGTATAAACCACATTTCTCAAATTGTTATTTGACTAGTTTCAGCCAAAGATATCCTGGGTTCATTTGTGCTGGACAAATTTGTATGATTTTGGTGTAAAGTATAAATTCCAGCAATTTCAAAATAAGAGTCGTCAACGTTGTGGCACATGATTTTTGTTCAGATAAATCAGTCCTTCATGCAACCTCACGTGTGTACACACAGACAGGCCACACCCCTCTCTAACTGCTGCCTACGTTCTAGACCTTAATCCCACCTCTGGACACAGGTCTGACACACATGGTGATGGTGATGGGCATATGGGACAGACAGACAGTTCTTTCATGGAAAGACAAAGACCACAAAGCCCCAAAGTCTAACTTATGTCCTTTGTTACACATTTTCAGTGGACTGATACATCTACTTTTTCTACAAGTTATCAACAGGAAACACTCTCCTCTGTCATACATACCAACCAAAGATAGCAACATCCCCTGGGAAGTGATACTGACTTCAGTGTTTAAATTTCAGAAGAGACTGTCAAAATTAGATTTTCCAGAGAAATATCTAACAACTTAAAATTTTCTAGGCTTCAGGTTTTAGCTGGATATTTATGGAACAAAGACAATGCCAAGAGGTAACTGCCAATAGTAACACTTTTTTTTTTTTTTAGTGTTTCTTTGTATATAGTCTTTTCTATCCTGGAACTTGCTCTATAGACCAGGCTGGCCTTGAACGAAACTACAGGCAGGTCAGATGAAAGCAAACAGCTAAGGAATGGAAGAAACAATGAAGACACCAGGCACTTCAGACACGGGGCCCAGAGGACCCAAGCTGAATGTAACCTGAAAGTCTCCTCCCCAAGGACTAGCCCTCATGGTACCAGATGTTGTCATGTAAGCCCCCAAAGGAGGGTAGCAACCAACAGTCCTACCCAGCTATGAGGCCTATTAACCACATCGATGACCAGCAAGGCAAGATATCCGTAAGGGTGCATGCAGTAGTAGCGTGTGTACATTGATAGTAACCAACAGCTCTCTGGTTTGACTGAAGGCTCTCTCAACATGGAAGAAACCATTCCTGGCACTAAAAACCTAGCCAGCTACCTGGAGCTACAGAAGTCACCATTGTAGAGGAGAATCTACGACTGCCACTTTACTAAACCAGCACAATCCCTACCTACACTCTAAATATGGATCCTTATGTTCACCGGTAAGTATCAAGTGTAATTCTCACCCTCCAACAAGGAAGCTTCTCTTGTCAGCAAATGGAGATAGAAACCCATAAATGAACAAAATTCAGAGCTGTGGAGTCCTGACCCCGCTAATATAGCTACCATACAACTTCTGCACTTAAGGCTCGGAGATCATTGCGGAGGAGGTGGCGGAAAGAATGTAAGAGCCGGTAGAACAGGAAGTTGCTGTGAGATCGCATCTCCTAGACGAAGTCTCACTCACCCACCCGGCTGCTAGGTATAACCTGAACAGAACGACACCAACAGAGATGCTAACGTGGAAGGGAGAAGAAGCCCCAACCTCAGCCCTACACAAAGAGCTACAGGCAACAAAGGAAGGCTGAGAGTACAACAAATAGTCTTCTCCAGAGAAGAGCACCTTGACTGATTATCCAAGCCAAACGAACAGCCCCGAAAACATACATGTGAGTAACATCATGCATGCTGAGCAGATTGTATTTATATGTTTAAGTACATACTCACACAACAACAACAATTGAAGAAAATTAAATATTAGAAAAAAAATTTAAAGGTACTGAATTTTGTGTCACACTGTGAACCCCAAGGTGAGGATGGGGGATGGGAGAGCTTAGAGGGAGAAAAGGAAAAATTACATTATGACCTCAATTTTTCACATTATTAAAAACAAAGCAATGAAAGGAACAAAGGGTAGAAAAGCACAGGAGAGAAGGTTAAGATGAAGTAACTGTGTTCTGGAAGGACGCTGTGGGGACCAAGAGAGAGGGACTAAGATTTACTAAGATTTGTCATACAAACAGATTCTGCATAGTTTGATGAGGAGAAACAGTTATGGAAAGCTTCTACAGTACTCAAGTTAGCATCTACTATACTCATTTGCACCATATATATATAACATAAAATATATAATACATGTAACATATATTACATATAAAACACCCTCTCAAGCATGCAGATACAAATGATACGCACACCTCCTATTTGTAGTACTTATATCTCATTTGCTTATATATTTTACTAGTAAGAATTTACACACGAACGGTTTGGAAAGATGCCCGTGTTCTACACACCTTCTTGTCACCACATGCTAATGCTGAAGGGACAAGCACATTATTTCCTCTATGCATTCTGCCGACAGGAGCTAACGGGAGAGCCGTATAGCAATCGATGCACCTGCAGTACCCAGCCGTCTCTGCAGATCATGTCACTTAACAGCCGTGTAACCTAATGCTGCCTATAAGCCATCACTCTGGAATCCATCTGCAGTGCACACAGCGACACAAGCAGTCATGCTACTGGCCGGTCTTTATCAAGACTGACCAAGTAAAACTTATCCTCTCTGGCCTGGTGGTCATACATATTAGTTTTCACAAAAGAAGAAATGACTCAATCAAGGAGACCAACCACGTACAAAGGGACATTCACCGTACTATAACTCAGAAGAAGGATGAAGGGGGAAGGGTCTAAGTCTACATCACGTCATGGAAGAGATTTATTTAGGATTATAACATT
This sequence comes from Ondatra zibethicus, assembly GCA_004026605.1. Taxonomy (NCBI): domain Eukaryota; kingdom Metazoa; phylum Chordata; class Mammalia; order Rodentia; family Cricetidae; genus Ondatra; species Ondatra zibethicus. The sequence continues at coordinate 4,030 of PVIU01017640.1, forward strand.
ATGACACATCATGACAGCAGACACCTTGATTTAAGTTCTCCAATAGTGCAATGGAATAAGGAAGTGAACCGAGTAGAGCACTCCTCCGTGGTGTGACAGACTGTGTCCCTTAAAACCGTGGGCTCAAAACAAAAGCAAAATAAACAAAACACCCTTCCTTCTTTAAACTCCTGTCGTCAAATATTTGGTCAGAGCAACGAGTAACTAATAAATTGTCAATTAGATTTTGAATAGTAATTTAGCCTCAGTTCCTACTGTGAAAACTCCTTCAACCAAAAGCCTTTAAGATACTGGCCCACTTTGGGTGTGGTCACATGTACTATATACACAGATGTAAAAGCGACAAGGATTATGTGGTATTTCTTGTACATCCATTTTTTTGTGATCATGGGACTTAGCCTTGTTCCTCATATTATATCCTTAAGAAAATGGTTTGATAACAGAGCCAAGAATGAGGCACTTTTAGAAATGATACAGTCTTTACAGACTAATAATAAAAAGCTAGCTGACAGATGTCTGTCAAATTAATGTTATTCTTTTTAATGGTATTAATTTTTGATTTTTTGTTTTGTTTTGTTTTTTGTTTTTGAGATAGGGTTTCTCTGTAGCTTTGGAGCCTGTCCTGGAACTAGCTCTTGTAGATCAGGCTGGTCTCGAACTCACAGAGATCCACCCACCTCTGCCTCCCGAGTGCTGGGATTAAAGGCATGCGCCATCACCGCCCGGCTAACTTTTGATTTTTAATGGTCCCCAGATCAAATGTGATCCAGTCATTCCCAGTCACTGTGGAAGACATGTCTCACCAGGAAAATTAAAAAATCCAGTGCCTACTACAAAAAAAAAACCATACTGTTCTAGATGATAAAATAAACATAAAAATAAATATAATCAAGTTCCTACCAAAAAGTCTACTTATCAATGACATATTTGTAGCAACATAAATAGTCCACGATTTTTTTTCTAAAAGTAACAAATATAGCCAGTCACCTTATGAATGGACTTAATCATAACCCTCTCTAGCTCAACCAGCCACTTCTCCACCTGGCCTCTGGCTTTGGCTGTTGAAATGGTATCTACGAGTTCCACAACTTCTCCCTCGCTGCTCTTCATGTGTGTTATATCCAAAGTTTCTGTGAATTCGACCTTGGCAATACCTTCAAAGCATTTCTTCAGGTGAGGCTGTACTCTGTTGGGGGACAAAAAAAAAATCAAACAATTGATCAAAGAAATACAGCTCCTAACATGTCGGGGGTTCTTTCTACACTAACTGCTTGACATTTGTAAATGTGGACAAAGTAGTATGTATACGTTTATTTTCAATAAAGAGGGTTGAAAGATGCCGAGGGTGGCACAATGAACAAACCAGTCTTAGCTACAGCGCTCTAATCGGCCTGCAAGCTCAGTAAACCCATCTTCCGATCTTTGACGATTTGGACACTCTTGGAGTAGGTTAGTGGTTTAGTGGGCCTGGCGTGCCCATTGTCTTTCTGGCCACTGTGACACCGACCATCTAACAATGCCTGGTGGCATATTTTCATCTTTTACATGGGGACGAAGCAGATGTGACTAAGATTCAGATGGACATGTGAGCCTACATTGATCTTAGTCATCTAGACTCTGACATTTCTGTCGAGGCACAAGATATCCAATAAACAAAAACTGTTTGCTGAGGACATTTATTCGCTGCCTGTTTTACACCAGATTCTTTCCTAAGGATGGGGAAATGTGGAATTAAAAACAAACACAAAAATAAAAATCCCAGTGAAAACCCTTTGCCACTGTGGAGCGGGTCGCCCACTACAGAAGGAGAAGCCCTAAGGTCTGCCATTCTTGAGTGGGTATAAAAGGCCTTCCTGAGTGGTAAATGTTACTGTCTCCGGGAGACAGATGAAGAAGGTGTGTGGACATTTAAGGAATTTTCCAAGCAGAGAGAATGGCGCATAAGGGAAGAGGCTGCCCCATTTAGGGAGAATTGCCAGGAAGGTGGCAGAGCCCAGCAGAGGAAGAAAGAACCCTACAGCCGACATTCACTCCTCTCCAGCATTCCCTCAATAGAGACAACTGTTAGACTGGGGTTACTATAAAAACAAAAAACAAACGACACCCACCTAAAAGGCTGGTTATTAACGTCATTCCTATTCGTGTTGTATTTGAGAATGGCCCATCTCTGAGACCATGGCAAGCCATAAAGCACCATGATGCTGGCTTTTATTGATACAATTTGAATATAGATGAAAAGATCAATGTGATGTGTCCTGAAAATCTTAAGAAAATATGTAATGAAAGAAGAATTTCACTCCAAGGTTCATCCCATTCAGGAATACATACACAGTCAGAGACATTATGTATATTTTTTTTCTTTTGTTTTTGTTTGTTTGTTGTTGTTGTTGTTGTTTTGAGACAGGGTTTCTTTTTCTTTTTCTTTTTTTTTTTCGAGACAGGGTTTTTCTGTGGCTTTGAAGCCTGTCCTGGAACTAGCTCTTGTAGACCAGGCTGGCCTCGAACTCACAGAGATCCGCCTGCCTCTGCCTCCCATGCTGGGATTAAAGGCGTGCGCCACCACCACCCAGCATATTTTCAATAACTGATAACTAACTATAATTGCTAATAATGTTTAGAATATTCTTGGAGAATGTTTATATAAACATAGTTGTCCATAACTATTTGTGTTCTAGCCTATGCCAATAAATTTGAACAGATGAATGCACCGGGCATCCTGGCCGGACAGCACTTACCGGGTAGGATCTTTAGTCTCGGACAATATCTCAAGGAGCTCATCATTGGACAGGAAGAAGAACCTGGGGAAGAAGAGGCGCTTCTTTTCCAAGTACTCATTCAGCCCTTTAAGAATGAGCTCCAAGAGTTCATTGGACTTCTTCAGCCTCTCCAGCATCCTCTCGATAGTCACAACCGTCAGGACATGTTTATTCTGAAAATAAAAGGTAAACAGCGTTTATCTCAGTTTCGTTTCTGTTGCTGTGAACGGCACTATGACCAAAGGGGTGGGGTACGGGGGTGCGGGGAAAGGATGTAGCTCTTCCTATACTTTCAGGTTGCAGTCTGTCGTGGAGGGAAACCAAGGGAGGAATCAAAATGAAACCTGGAAGCAGGGGCTGAAGCTGAGACCGTAGAGGGTGTTGCTTCCTGCCTTGTTCCTAGGGCTGGCTCGGCGGGCTTTCTTATACAACTCAGGACCACGTGAGCAAGGGTGCACCACCCACAGTGGGCTGGACCCTCCACATCGATAATTACTCAAGAAAATACCCCGCAATCACCCCCACAGGCCAGTTCCTCGGCAAAGGCTCCAGCATGCAATGCAAAATACCGGTTATTAATTGGATTTCTACTTGCATTATACTTGAGATTGTAATAGATTTTTTAACTATTTTAATAAGATTTTAATAGATTTTTAATAGGGTGAAGATTATGGGAACTTTTTAAGGTATTTTTGTCTAAAATAAAAAGTCTTGAAAATTCTATGCCTGACAAGTTCTTTCACGTAAAGTTCCTGATTACTCTAGCCTCGGGTCATGGTGTTCCCTACTTCCACTGTAAGTAGAAACATGGGAAGAAGCGCCAAGGGATGGGAAGAAGGTTGGAGAGAGAGACTGTGCTATCTGAACTCACAGGAAGCGTGGGGGTCAAGGGCGTAGCATGAGACACATCTGTCCTTTATTTTTGCAAGAAAACACTGCGAACTACAAGTCAGCGTAATTATTATTTTGAATGTTGTTACTAACAACAGGGGCTAACACTCGCCCTGGTTTTTATAATTATAGATGGAAAAAGGTAAGCGTTCGAGTGTGGGGAAGCTTCCTGGAAAGTCTGGAAGCAGCCACCCTGTGTCCTCCTACATTGTCCCTCTGCTTGCAGGGGACCTTCTTAGAGACAAGACTGGGCTGCCTCTGAGGCTGGGGATCTGAGCTGAGGCAAGCATCACGGCCGTCAAAGTGACTTTCGAAAGGAGCTCTCTGATTGGCTGCTGGTCTCAAGAATTATAACCAAAAGCCAATCTGAAGAACTCAGGCCTTAAAAAAAAAAAAAAATTACTGCTTTTTCATTCAAAGGAGCTGCACCCTAACCACTGGGTTTATAAAACTCCTACATATAAAAATAAGATCTTGAGTTTTAAGTAAAACTCATTTCCTCTCTTTTCCTATATGTGTGTGTGTGTGTCTGTGTTTGTGCGTGTCTGTGTGTCTATACACAAGCATGCCTGTGTGAGGAACACAGAAGCCAACCTCTGGTTTCATCATTAGGAACTGCCCACAAGCAGCTTTCTGATTTTGAGCTTGGCAAGGCTGCCCACAAGCCCCCTCCCCCCCCCACCCCCCGTGTCCGACTGTCTCTGCCTCCCTCCCCTGTGTTGCATCACAACACCCAACTTCTTTTGTGCAAACAAGGGCCAGCTCTTTATGCCCCGACAGCAAACTCTAGCCCGCACTGTGCATCTGCTTCCTCTCTGTTTTCCTAACATGTAACTCGTGTGTGATCTGAGTCTGCTCTCAGCCTTATACTTCTGAGCTTGGTGTTCCCCAGCAGCAAAAGAAGAGTTCTTTCCAAGATAAACTTAAAATTTTAAGGGGCGGAGGCACTAAACCCTAATAGAAATCTCAGTCACACTAAGCTACGAAGCTAATGAAAACACAGCAGCCATCTTTTAATAGAACGGGCCGGTCCAGGAAGGTCACGTGACATTAAAATGAGCCGATGAGATTTTAAGTGTAAACACTGAATTTTAATATCAACAAATTGCTTATTTTTTGAACTGTACTCAGCCATGACTGACAGGTAAACCGAAGATATCAGCTGCAAGCTGTTTCATATATGAGTTTTCTTCTATGACTGGAGGTGGGGTTCAGGGCTGAGTCATTGACCTAGCAAGCGCAGAGCCCTGGGTTCAATTCCCAGCACCAGCAAGACGAGAACTTGATTCTTTTCTCAATGAGCTCTCGGTTTGTCTTGCTCTTTGTTTGTTTCTGACCTCAAACTTGCTCTGCAGCCGTCCTCGAACTCCCCATGGGCCTCTCGTTCTGCCTCCCACATGCCAGGATTGCATCCATCTCATACTTGGGGCTTTTGTGAATAATTAGGTCAGGGCTAAAAAGATAATACGTTTTGCTTCGCTTTGAATTAGGATGATGTAACTTAGAAACATAATTTGGTAAAGAAATAAATAACTACCATAAATAGCCATGTTATCAATAAAATAAAAGTATGGAACATGTTCAGAAAGAGATTACGTGATCTCTGTGTTAGGAACATTTCCTAACGCGAGCTCCCCGCTGATGCAAAATTCCCAATCAAGCCGAATCAAACAAGCCAAATTAAGAAATATCCAGGTTTAATGCTCTCGGGTGGCACCGAGGGGGGCGGACCGGGAAGCCACAGGACCGCGACCACCACCAGGAGGAAGGAAAAGGGACCACGTGTTTCTCTTTCGAAAGATCACTTAAATACCTTGGGGAAAAGGGTCCTGACCCCACCCCCAGGGAGGGGTCAGGATCTGGCCTGCTGGGATTTGGAGTCCAGACCAGGCCTGGGGGCTGGAGCCTACGCTGCTCCCAACCTGACACTCCGACTTTCATGGGCATTTAATTATAATTCTCCGAAGTCTTGGGGCTTCAAATAGACATTAAACGCTATCTCTCCCTCCCTCTCTCTCTCTCTTTCACACACATACACACGCACGCACACGCGCACACACACACACTCAGATCATAATTTTTAAAAAGTGCAAGTCATGCAGGGCAGACTAGCATTCTTAGGCTTGGACTCTAAAATCCAAAATCGTGTTCTTAGAGCGCCACCTGCTGGAAGAAAACGTGCTTCTCTTGTTTGAAAACAAAAAGGACTTAACTGCTAACAAAAGTGAACCATTTCTTGCACAAATTGACAAAAATCGTTTGGTGGAAACTCGGGCAGTTCATACAGCTTGGTTGTTTTAGGTCTGATATTTGAAAGCATTTCAGATATCAAGAATTTAGATAAATATAGCATTGAATATAACCGATTTTTGTTCAATGAATATTAAAATCAGTGAAAGGCAACAACAAATAAGCCTAAGACCGTGTAAAAAGCACTCAGGTAGGGTTGTGGATCGAGCATCTCCCATCTGGAACGCTTCGGAAGAGACGCGTTTCGTCTGCCAAAGCTTTGTGGGTTGCATATTTGCTTAGACCTTACTGGTTGACCATCTTAGATCTGAAAATCAAAAACCCAAAACAAAGGCTGGTGTAGGAGGGTCCTTCTGTATTTGGGTTGCTTTTATTGGTTAATAAAGAAACTGCCTTGGCCTTTTGATAGGGCAGGACTTAGATAGACAGGGAGAGAGAACAGGATACTGGGAATGGGACAGAGAGTTAGAGCCGCCCGCCATGAAGCTCCCAGGTCAAAGGCTTCAGGTTTTGAGGCAACTCAGGCTTCAAGACGGACATGCTGAACCGATTCTAAAGTCTGAGGTCTGCCCTACTCAGCCATATTAGCCCAACAGCTCTGATTCAGGTACAGACTTCCAAACGGTCTGCTTGCGTTTGCGTGTGGACTAAACCCGCAGGAGAGCCGTCAGACACACCTTGAGGAGACAGATGCAGTGAAGACTGACTTGGAGAAAGCCAAGGCCCCTGGAGAGAAATGCTGATCTCAGTCCTGCCCTCCTCTGCCATGTACCGGGGCTAGCTTACATCACTTGTCTCATCTCTGTGCTTAAAAACGAGGACGGGAGCCTCGTTCTCAGCCTTAGTGTGGCAACCAGGTTAGATGACATGTCTGAAGAGGTTAGTACATGCCTACACCCACACACATACAAAACCACACTTCCTTCCTTCTCCCACCCGTAACTGGCAGAGAACGGAGAGAGAGACTGGGGAGGAGGAGAAAGAGAGATGTTATCCATTTTATTATGTTAAAATTAACATTGTATAACATCATTCTTCAAGAAATATATTTTTATTACATTTCATTTATTCTGGAGAGGGGCACATGTAGGCCACAATGTGTGTCTCCGTTAAGATGATTATTGCTGTGCTGAAATCCCATGGCCAAAAGCAAATTGGGAAGGAAAGGGTTTACTTGGCTCATACTTCTACAGCACTGTTCATCACTGGAAGAAGTCAGAACAGGAACTCAAGCAGAACAGGGACCTGGAGGCAGGAACTGAGGCAGAGGCCATGGAGGTACACTGTTTACTGGCTTGGGCCCCATGGCTTACTCGGCCTGCTTTCTTACCCAGTCCAGGATCACCAGCCCACAGATGGCATCGCCTACAATGGGCTGGACCCTCTCGCAGCAATCACTAATTAAGACAATGCCCTACAGGTGGGCCGATAGCCCTAGCTTCCGGAGACTCCCTGGTCTCTGAGGAGTCACGTGGTGTCACATGGACACAAAACGAGCCAGCATAGTGCGCGTTTGGGGGCCACAGCCCAACCCGTGGAAGTCGGTTCTCTCCTTCCACCGTATGGATCCGAGGGATCAAGCTCAGGACATCAGGCTTTGAAGGAGGTGCCTGTACCCGCTGTGCCCACTGTGCCCGCTGAGCCCACTGTGCCCGCTGTACCCACTGTGCCCGCTGTACCCACTGTACCCGCTGTACCCACTGAGCCCACTGTGCCCGCTGTGCTCACTGTACCCACTGAGCCCACTGTACCCACTGTGCCCACTGAGCCCACTCTACCCACTGTGCCCGCTGTACCCACTGAACCCACTGTGCCTGCTGTACCCACTGTGCCCGTTATACCCACTGTGCCCGCTGAGCCCACTGTACCCGCTGTGCCCACTGTACCCGCTGTGCCCACTGTACCCACTGAGCCATCTTGCTTGCCAGAGAAAATACGTATGATAAAATGAGAAGACCTTTAATCTTGTAACCGTTATCGTGACCCCCTCGCACGGAGCAGGCATTCCCAGACGATTTGTTAGCTGTTTGCATGTTGTGTTAGACCTGAGGATGTAGAAAGGTCGGAGGACAGTGGACACTCCAAACTGCGCCCGACTGTCGAGGCGTCTTAGCTGAGGTCTTAGATGCAATAGCAAAGCGCTTTCAAAGGTGTTACGAGAAGTTTAAAATTTGGTGTGACTTCCTTTGATCCTTTATGCTTCTCATAATTGTTGGTTAAGGAAACACGTTTATCTCCCCCCCCCCGCCGTGTGTGTGTGTGTGTGTGTGTGTGCGTGTGTTTCTTCATAAGCACCACCAGTCTGAGTAGCTCAAATGAGGGCTGGTGAGTTGATTGACAGGTCCAGACGAGCCAAGTGACCAGGGTATGAAGAGCCTGAAGCTGTTGTTTCTGGCAAATGAAGAAAGATTTCTTGTCTCTGTTGCCAGGGGCTTCACAGGAAATAAAATGTGTATAAGCTTAGTGGAGGTAAACCCCAACCCTTCAGTAAACTGGAGGATTACGTTCCTCTGCTTAAACCCCTGGACAACAGTAGGGCCCCCTTAAAATTTGTGGCACTCAGAGACGTAAGGCAGGGGGCTGCACAGAACCATAAGGCTCTTCTGACTCTAGGACCTTGATTCCACCAGGAATGGGTGAGCTTTAAGACCCAGACCATTTCTGGGATTAATATCGATCCCAGAGACAACTGGTGTAGGAGGTTCTTCTTTATTTGTGTTTCTTTCATTGGTTAAATAAGAAAATGCCTTGGCCTTTTGATAGAGCAGAACTTAGATAGGTGGGGAGGACAGAACTGAATTCTGGGAGGAAAAAGGCAGTGTGGCAGATGTCATGTGCCCGAGACTGACGCTGATTAGAATCTTTCCCGGTAAGCCACGACCTCGTGGTGCTACAGATTATTAGAAATGGGTTAGATAAAGATGTGAGAGTTAGCCAATAAAAGGCTAGAACTAATGGGCCAGGCAGTGTTTAATTAATATAATTTCTGTGTGGTTATTTCAGGGATTAAGCAAGCCGGGCAGCGGGATGCGGCCCGCTCACCTCTTACTACAGACCACTTACCTAAAATTGAAATTTCAGCTGTTTTATTCACAATAAACTCAGAAATCTAGCAATAATTCCAGGATCTGTCCTGATTTTTCAACAGCTCTCTCTCTCTCTCTCTCTCTCTCTCTCTCTCTCTCTCTCTCTCTCTCTCTCTCTCTCGTCCTCTGGGCTTGGTGACCCTGGTGAACTAAACAATGATCTGAGCCTCCATGGCCAGCAAGGAGCACACAATAAATAACAAAGATAATGACCAATACGCTGCCTTCTCAACACGGTCTCTCACGCCGTCACAACGCTGGGAAGACGCTGCAAACGAGAGGTTTGTGGCGACCCTGCGCCCAGTTGCTCGGTCAATGCCATTTCCAGTAGCAGGCGGTCGCTTATTGTCCCTGTGTCACTTCCAGTCGTTCTCGTGCTGTTTCAGACCTTTATTAACACCTCTGCTGTGGGGATCTGAGATCACTGATCTCTGCTGTTCCCAGGCTGACATGCTGAGCAGCGTGGCGCAGAACAGAACACACCAAACAGCAGCGTCATCGATCCCGCTGCTCCCCTTCCCCCAGACACAGAAATGTTGAGACTAGGCCTGTTAATAACCTTACGATGGTCTCTGACTGTTTAAGGGAAATGAAGTCAGGGTCTCCCAGTTTAAATCAAAAGCTGGGAATGCAAGGAAGACTCGCTGGAAGCCAGGACAGGCTGAGAGCCAAGATTCCTGTGACAGTTAGTAAGACTGTGAATTCAAAGGCAAGGTTCCAGAGGGAAATTAAAAATGTCACCACGGCGGATACATGAGCAGGAAAACAGACGGCTTCATAGTGCACATGAAGAAGGTCCCCAATGGTCTGGAAAGAAGGGATGCTCAGCCACAGCCTTCTCCTAAGACAAGGTCAGCAGTGGGGAAGCTGCAGAGGAAACATTAAGTCTGCAGAGCTTGACCAACAATGTGTGAACAAAGAACCCAGGACCTGGGAGTGTAAGGCGGAACAGCCGCTGTCCTGCAGAAGTTGCGCTGTTACCCGGAAGCGGAAGCGTTAGCAGGGGACCGGATGAGGGTGGCCACCGCAAACGGCTGTTTTCAATATAAATGGTCTTTTGTCATCGAAGACTTCCACAGCTATGAAGAAAAAAAAAAAACCAGTGGCAAGATTTAAGCTACGAGGAGCAGACTGCCTCTCTTCCTTCCTGAGAAGCTGATTCTAAGTTGAACCGGGTACTTATTTACCACCCAGAAACCCTGGGACCTTAGAGGATTGTACTACATCTTCTCAGACTGTGCTCTCTAAACGGAGTGACAGAGCCCAAGTGACGCCGCTTCTACAGCAAGGATCGCTTAATATTTAAGCTCACTTTTAGGAAGGGAAAACAAAAAGATTCCTTTCAAAATGGTATGTTCCTTGACGATACATCTGTTCACCCAAGAGATGCACAGTAAAGTTAATGTGCTCATGTCTGCTACCATAACACCCATCCCTCGTTTTGACAGGTAGGTCATTGTTGTAAGACAGTCTGTAAAGGTACGGGGACCTCAGTAAAGTACGCACCGTGCAAGCATGGAGTTCAGCCCTCAGAACCCACATGAAATGCCAGTCATGAGTGACAAGCATCTTGATTCCAAGTCTGGGGAGGCAGAGACAGGAGGAGGGTCCCTGGGGCTCACTGGCTAGCCGGTGTTCATGACTAAGCAAAGCAGGGACCTTCAGGGGCAAACTCCTATACTAATTGTACCTTCAAAAAACGTCTTTTCCTTTGTTTACAGCTGGAACTTTACAATGCAGTCAGCACGCTCGAAAATCTATTCCTCAAAGGAGCATGCTTAGGAAGAAATTAGCCCAAGACTCCATGAATAAGGGTAGACCCCTGAGTAAAACCCCCCATGATTGCTTTGTTGGGGAAGAGAACCACAATGGAAGTGAATCCCACATTCACCTTGCCTGCTGCAGAAAAAACAAACAACAACAACAACAACAACAACAAAAAACCCTTTCTCTCGTCTTCCATGTCTTGGCTGTGTTTATTTTAACTCTGCATGCACCAGGGTTATGGCGGTGGGAGATGCTGTCTCAAAAGCTACAGTCTTTAAAGGATGACCTGAGTAGGTGACCTCGGGCTTCCATATGCACATGCGCATGCACGTGCGCACGTGTACACTCATGTTCGTGAGAACACACACACAAATGTAAAGAATAAACATGCACACTGAGCTACAAAAATGGTGATTCAGCTCGTAGCTCAGGGCCAAGAAGAACAGAAACCTAGAAAGGGGTCGCTGTTCAAAGTGTCTTTAGAAAAACATCGGCGCCTCACAGAAGAGACTTAGCAGGTCCGGGAGAAATGTCCCCATCCTGGATAGGTGACCTTTACTGGGTTCCAAACTTGAGTCGGGAGGCATCAGATGTGAAGATAGCAAGAGACCGAGAGCCTGAAGAGGTGGCAGATCGCAACAACTTCTTGACAGCATCACCCTTACACAGATTAGAAAGGCAAAGAGCTGGTTTCCAGAGGGGCAGCCCACTCCCTACGCAGGGGCTGTAGCTCCTAACCGAAGACAGAAGCCTTCCACTGTTGTGTAAAATTAGCTGGAAAAGTGGGCGCAGGTTCGAGATGACAGCCTCCAGTTCCAAAAGCTGTACTGTGGGTAAAAAAGTAAAAGGCCACGCTGCCAAGGCAAGCGGCACTGCGTGCAAGAGAGGAGCGTGTAAGTGGCAACTTCATTGTCGCCCCCTTACAAAGAATTGCCTGGCACCGCAGCCTTCAGCAGCCACCACCCCATCAGGCGGCAGCTACCGTCAACATGCGGAGGCTCCACCAGCAAAAAGGGTTCCAGCGAGGCCAGAAGCTCTTCAGCATCGCTTGGCCGCCGAGGATTTCTTTTTACATTTCTCTCTAGATACCTTCCTTTTATTTCCTTGTTTTTCACAAACTGCAACACATTCTTTTAAAACTCCTATTCCTCTTTGAATTAATTTTTTTAGTGAATCTACAACGTGATCGGTTTTATGGTGGCATTTTCATACATGTAAGTCATTATTTGTTTTCTAATTCCTCCCCCTCTTCTGTGCCTCCTACCACCCTCCTGCTGGTCCCTTTCTTCCTCAAATAATCCTCCCTTCTGCTGCCAAGCCACAAGGATTTCTTTCTCTTCTCTTCTCTTCTCTTCTTATCTCCTCTCAGGAACTCCTCTCGCGCGCACGCGTGCACACACTTCACAGACAGAAAAAGTCATAAGTAATTGTCTTTCTGAGCCTAGCTTATTTTTCTTAACACAATGATCTCCAGGTTCCACCCTCACCCTTTTTTTTCCCCTGAAAATGTCATGACTTAGCTTTTCTTTACAGTGGAATAAGATTCTATTGTGTATAGACTACAGAGGTAAGCATGAGTTTCATATGCATTAGGAAACTAAAACCATCGGGACACCATGATGCCCCTCAGAAACACATATGGAAATATTAGTAGGACTTGCTGAGAAGAAGAAAGGAATCAACAGAAATGGGAGGGGCACAAGAGAGGCTAATGAGGATTATTATCAAAACACATCATACATGTGTGTGAAGATCTCATAATGAAACCCGTTAGTATAGTTAATTGATATATGCCAATAAAATCTTGTAGTACTCATGACCTGATTTATTACAGTATTTTGCGCAATAGTCAGGAGCAGAGCCAGAGGTATCTCTGAGGCTTGTAGTAAGTTAGAAGACGGGGGGGGGGGGGACATGAGGTATCAAAACAAAAAGGCAATGTCATTTTAAAATAGTGTGTGTCTCTTCACGTAGGTGATATGGAAGCTCATCTACAGGATACAAAGGTCTTGCTCTGGAGATGTTTAGACAGAACATTCCAGGAAAAGGGTTCTGTCAATTCAACAGCCTGAGGGGAGAATTAGTATGCCTGATAGAGAGAAGAGAAGGGGGAGGAGGAAGTGGAAGGGAGGGAGGGAGGGAGGGAGGAGGATGGGAGCCATTGAAGCTGAAAGAGAGTAGGTAAAGTCGGAGTTGTCTGTCTACAGAATGGTAAAGGCGTGGCATGACCAGTCCAGATTTCCCACTCAGTGAGTGGAGCGCTGACAGGGCCCTGCACAGATGCCTCTCCCTGACACTCTGTGTGCTTAATCCAGTAAGACAGCGTTGGATTTCAACAGCAAAGGGCAAAAACCTAGAAGCAAATTTGTTCTCATTGAACAAATTGGTTAAAGGTGTCAAACCTGTTTTCATGTCTCAACTCCCAGCCTCACACTGTCTGTGCCATAAACCGTATATTTAGAGCTAATAAGGAACACACCCCTTAGAACGCAACCGTACCCACAAACTGTCCCTCAGCGCAGCAAATGAATGAGTGTCTCTACTTGTATGCGGCCATCTGCTTTTAATAAGGTCAATGCTCATAGTAGGACCTATAAATCTCGCGAGTGCCGGCCACCTGCCTCATTTCCCCCGTAATGTGAGTTCCCCGGGAGAAGCAATGCTGCGTGGAAGGGAGCAAAGAGGGATAAGTTAGTCAGTGCGTCAGTGAACGACAGGGCTCCAAGAAGCCCGGAGTGCGGGAAGAAAAATCTATCTGGTGCAGACAGATCACCATGCCCCCCACGCTGAAAGAGAGCCCGGTGCTCACTCCCACCGCCGCGGCTACCCGGTTCCTAGGTGGAGTGGCCTCTCAGGAACATCAGGCTACACCTGCTATCGGAAGCTGGGGTGATCAGCAACATTGAAGAGTGGGCTCTGTGGTGGTCGGCTCTTGCACAGGCCCACCCCTGCCACAGTGACTGTGTTCTTTATTTGGTGGGACCACACACGCACTTGGTGAGAAGCGCTCAGGCGCACACTTGTCCTGCACTGACAACAGCTCTCTGGGCTGAGAATGTACTCCATGGTCACTCTGTTTCATAGCTCACCATGCACAGATAGAACATGCTAGCTGACATTCAGAAAATATGTCAACTGGTCAACATGTATGTCCTTCTGCGGGTGTGTCTTTTACTAAGTGCTTGTTTAGAACACCTATCCATTCACATCACCGTCTGTTTTGTGAGCCCTTCGGTTCCTCCTCCTCAAGCCTTGATACCAATCCTTTCAGTCTAGTTTCTTCTAAGCAGGTTGGCTACTGACCATGGTCAAGGTCAAGCCACACCTCCAACCATCTCTCTTCCAAATAAGGTCTAAAAAGTAAAAAACACTAATAAGCTCAGCTGGACACATTGCAGGGATTCCCTCCCACTGTTCTGAAAGGCTGCGCTTAGGTGGAGCAACACTGTTCACTGCTGAGGGGTACAGGCATAGATTGCATAAGTGTCTATAAATAAGTCGATATCCAGTTTCCTTAGGTTATAGCAAAGATTCTTCTACCATTTCATCTCACTGAAATAAGACATAGAGGTTGTTTGGTCAACAGAACCACTCATTCCTCTTTGACTAACCCATGGAAACCAGAGGCTCTGATAACTGCATCCACATTGACGCATTTGGTCATATCTAAGAGATTCTCCCTTCCCCCCGCCCCCAGGCAAGGGCTATTACAATATTACAATATATCGCTACCCATACTTTCTACAGTATGCCAAAACTTCTAGTAGAAGCAGAAATGGAGGTGCTGAGTACCTAGTGTCAATCAAACACATTCGAATGTCCCCTTTCCAGCCCTTGCCATCCTCCTCTTTCTTGGGGAGTAAACCCTGCTGCACAGAACAAGTCAAGAAAGACTGCACAGTTATACCCTAAGTTGGCACGTCATTGGATTAGACTCTATAATATTTTGAGCTATATCAAACAACTCTAAGAAAAGTGATCACAGATACTCCCTATCCTATGAATATATCTTAAGCAGAGAATGTAAAATACTAAATTATGCCATTTTGTTAAATTGCTGGTGCTTAAAAAAAATTCATTCCCTCTTAGAGCTCTTGTCTTTCAAAGCCCTGTCATAATGACTGGATCTAGAAAACACTGGAAAGGCCTTCCTAGGGAATGAACAAGAACAACAGCACAGTTGCAACAGGGGATTTTTTTTTTTTAATTGCATGCAGGGCCTACCAGCACGGACTACCAGTTACGGTACATAGCATCAGAGACATGGGCCAAAAGCCACTCGTGGAAGTTAACGTTCAAGATGCGGCCAGTTCTCTGGGTTGCCCAACCCTAAAGGATATGGTCAGGGTAAATTCCACCAGCAGTCAGCACTGGAGTGAGGTCTACACCTAGACACATTAGCCAATTGAGATCTATCATCTACTTAGTAGTTCCAATGGTCTTCTTCTCCAGGACTACAAGTCCACAGAGCCTCTCAACAGGCCCAGTCCTAGGGGGGAGACATGCAATCCCCGTCTGTCATCACATCCCTCTTCCTAGAGCTTGTTGCAACAGTCTTGGGTCACGTGTGGGTCTGTCTTAGCAGTAAGTGGTCCCTAGTGTCCCTAGTACTTCCGGCTTTGGTCCTGACTAGGGCTATGGTGGCCTGTGGACCGATGTAACCAAGCTAGAAGTATTTTTGGCCTTGGAGGTGTCCTGGAAGCTGATGCTGGTTCATCCACGGTGGTTATACGTGGAGCCAGTCTATACTTCCTGATCACAGCCTGGAGGTTATGGATGAGCATGTGGGCTTGGGGTCTTATTCCCCTGGGATGAATCTGGTGGGAATAGACTACATGTTCCACTCGTTCATCAGAACGGGACACACTTGATACTCATCCGACTTTGGGTCACCCTCTGGTCCTCAGACAGTGAGCACACGCCAGCCGCAGATTCCTAAGCCGCCTCCTGGACCTGGGTATCTGCCAGCGCTAAAAGGGGAAGTGACCAATGCCCCAGAAGCAGGCCAGCTGCCCAGTCAGAGGTTCGGAAAGGACAGGTGCCAAGCCAGGTCAGGAAGATGACATACATCTGTACTCCACCAGTCCCCAGCCGACATCACACACCAGCAGGCTCCTAGACTTTCAAGACATTGCATTCTCCCGGAACCGTCAACAAGGGATTCCAGGAACTGACCAGCCAGCCGTCGCTGCCGATGACTGGGGCAGGGATGGAGGGTTTTCACCAGCTGCTTTAAGAAAACTCAATGAGATCCAAGAAAACACAAAAGCCATTCGGTTCTATTACAAAGAAACTTTAAAAAGAGATGAGAGCCGTTTATAAAACTCAACCCAAAATCTCACTGAAAACAGAACGAGCCAGATTTAAAATGGGACTGAGGATATCAAGAGCAGGCTAGGTCTCCCCAAGGAAACATTAGAGAGAGGGAAGGAAGCTGGAGGGGGAAACGAAAACAGAACAAAGAGGAATGAAGAAGACTTATGGGAACTGTGGTCCTGCATTGAAAGAGCAAATATCTGGTGTAGGAGGGTTCAAAGGGATACTTGAGAATGACAATAGCATACAAAGTTTACTAAAGGTAAAATACTGACCAACAGAGAAGGATACAAATGTTGGGTGCAGTGGTTAAAAAGTCACCAGATAGATTAGTGTACCCCACACTTAGTATCAAGTTCTGAAAAGGCAATAATGAAGCTCTCCTTGGGTGAGCCAGGGGAAGGACACGGCAATAGGGAGACCTGATGCTGCACAGACAGCAGCAAGCGATTCTCAAACACTGTGGGAGAAAACCTGCCAATCAAAAACACTGCCCCCAATCAAAACTATCCTTTCGGAAGGGAGGCGGGATAAAACCATCCCCAGACAAACAGAAGCTGTGAGAATGGATCTCCACTAGACACACCCTACAGGAAACCACACAAAGGCAGTGCATCAAACTTTGAGACATTAACACACTGTTAGCAGAAAAAAAGCATAGTAAAGTGTACAGTTAGAGTAATGACAGAAAAACCCAGGGCTTCTTGCACACTGAGAATGTACGTTCATACAGCCATCATGGAAAACAGTCTAGAAGTCCCCGAACAGACATTTCCACGCTTGCGCACATTGTACAGTCAAGAAAGGCAAAAAACTGAACATGCGCATAGCTGAACTGAGATCTCATTGTTTGGGACAACACACATGATGTTGTGTTGGGAACCAGGCCCACAAACATTGTGATCTCACTTGTGCGTCGAAGCCTGAAAAGGCTGACCATGTGGAAGTCAAGATTGGACGGGCAGCTTCCAGACGCTGAGGAGGCAGGTGGGAGGTGAGACGAGAGGAGGAGGGAGGTTTGGGGACGAGCTGACCAACACACAGTGCATTGCGACAAAGGAGGAGCCTAGGTTGGGGTACGCTGCTGAACAGCAACAGGATTATGGATGATAATAACAAACTGTGTGATGTGGGATTTCCCTCTGTGTGCTGTGATTACCACTGATAAATAAAGGAACTGCTTTGGGCCTATAGCAGAGCCATAGGGGAACAGAGCTAGGCGGGGAAAACTAAGCTGAAAGCTGGGAGGAAGAAGGGTGGAGTCAGAGAGAAGCCATGTAGCCCCACTGGAGAAAGACGCTCGGAACTTCCCCCCCCCCCCCCGGTAAGCCACAGCCACATGGCGATACACAGATTAATAGAGATGGTTTAAATCAAGATGTAAGAGTTAGCCAATAAGAAGCTAGAGCTAATGGGCCAAGCACTGATTTAATTAATACAGTTTCTGTGTGGTTATTTCCGGGCTAAGTGGTCGGGAATAACCACCATGCAACTCTTCCCTGCTTCCTCTCCCAGTTCCCTGCTCTCTTTGGCTCTCTGTCCTCGGCCCAGCACTAGGTCAGAGTGGGAAAGGGGCCCCCTCATCTTCCAGAGCCTCCAATTACCTGGGCCGTTTTGAGAAGAGTAACACGAGCCTGAGGTTCTGAAACAGGCAAGTCTTCACAGACAAAACTGCGCTAGGGCCAGGCAGTGGCGGCACACATCTTAATCCCAGAACTTGGGAGGCAGAGGCAGGGGAGTTTGAGGCCAGCCCGAACAGGGGAGTTTCCAGGACAGCCACGGCTATACATGGAAACCCTGTTTCGAAAAACCAAAACAAGAAACAAAACAAAACAAAAGCAAAAACTGGGCTAATTAAGAAAAACCAATATGAAATGTCCAGAATCACATGAAAGGTCTTGGAGTGAGGAAGATATTTGGGTTATGTATACAGTAAACACACACACACACACACACACAATTACTTAATGTTGCATGTTGACTTTATGTGGCTAAAGACTGAGCTGTCAATCAAGCCTGTCATGCTAACAATAGCAGTGAAGTTCTCTTTTTAACCTCTGGAAAAGTCTGCCACACAGAGAAGGCTTCTTAGAACCCCTAAGGATGCACCTCTTGTACCAAGCCATTAATCCATGGGCTTCTGCCACAAAGGACATCTCATTAGGTTCCTGGACAGCACATGGCCACGTGCTTATCTTCAAAGTTTGGGGAGAGTGAGCACAAGAACTTCTCTGACTATGAACATTAAGAATAAGAACGCGCAAAGCAGTTCGGGAAGACAGTGACGTCATGCAGCAAACGTTAGTGTCACCAAAGCAAGCAGCAGCAACCCCAGAACCCAACTGTTTGGGAAGTAGTGCATGAGCTGCTCGGTTATTCGAGCTGCACAGATCCACATGGCCGTAACAATCCGTCTTTCTTCACTGATGCCATTATAACTTCCCCTCCTAGACACCGAACAATGTATAAAACTTCTTAAAACTATGAGATTTCAAAGGATATTTTCACCAAATATCAAAAGTATTTTTTTTTTCCAGGAGTGGTGGTGCATGCCTTTAATCCCAGCACTCGGGAGACAGGAGCAAATGAATCTCTGTGAGTTTGAGGCCCATCTGGCAGCAAGTTCCAGGCCAGCCATGGCTACAAAGTGAGACTGTGCATCAAAAAATATAGATTACAATTATACCAATGAGATGAATAGAAATATCTACTTTAAATTTGGGGAAACAATAAAAATTCTAATTAACCATTTCTTAATGAAATTAATACACATTATAAGTGCTTTACATTGCAGTAAGGAAACTATATGACAGATTATATTTATGAACTACATTAGAAATGACTCAGTGTTACACAGTAACTCACTAATAGCTTTGTTAAGTGTGGAATTAATTACATTGTGATTGATTTTATAGCTTGGTTTGTACGTATTTGATTTATTACAAAATTGAAGTAAGCCTACAGAACAAATCCATGTCCATCTTTCTGATAGTGTCCTGTCAAATATATAATTGCCGTTGATAAATGATAGTCACTATTTAGGACTATAGTTTAACTTTGTAAAAAAACAGTAACTTTGTATTTAAATAATAAATACACACATATTGTTATTTCAGGTTAGGACATTTTAGATGCAATCCCTCTACCTTACAGGGTATTTGATTAAAATATCAATGGAGAAGCTTGTGTTCTTGCAATAACAACGCCAGCAGCTTTGTAAATGCATCTTGCATGCGATGTTCTTTAATGTGACTACGCTTTATTAAATCCCTCCTTGGCTCAAGTTCGCCTCTCTGTGTGTTTTATGACTTCCTTGTATTTTGTCTGCATTGATTAGACTCTTTGGATGGACTTCTTCTTGCATTGTTTATTTTTTAAACTCCCTAGGAGAGATGCTCCTGCCTGAGCACCCAGGCATGTTTGCTGCTCATTTCCTGTCACAGTGCCTTAGAGGCCAGAGCATGGAAACAGGGTCAGAACAGAGGGAGCATCCAGAGAGGGTGCTGGCTTCCTACCAGAGTCCCAATATAAAACCATGCCAACAAACGAAGGCCACTGAGTAAACTCCGTGCTGTGTAGGCCTCCAAGATGAATCGGGACAAAATATCCATTTTTGATTTTCACATTTCTTTCTCCTGGAATTGTAAAATAATAGCTAAAGAGAATGTGTATTGGGGGCAAGTAATGGCTTATTAGAAAAGGTAACTATTCATGTCGATTTTTTTAAAGTTTATTTTTATTTCATGTGCATTGGTGTTGTGCCGACATTTATCTCTGTGTGAGGGTGTTGAATCCCTTGGACCTGTAGTGACAGACAGTCGTGAGCTGCTGTGTGGGTGTTGGGATTGAACCCGGGTGCCCTGGAAGAGCAGCCAGTGCTCTTAACCGCTGAGCCAGCTCTCCAACCCTCATGGGGCTGTTTGCGAGCAAAAGTCGCCCGGCTTCTATCCCACCATCCCGCTTCAGAGAATCTGACCTACTTGCACCACGGTCTTCATCACGTCTCTCCAGGTCTTGTCCACGGCGGTAAAGCGCCGGCCTTCCTCCGGCATCTGCGACATGATGTCGGGAGAGCTGAAGATGGGTTCCAGGTACAGCCAGGTCGCCTGCACCTTCAGCCACTCGTCCAGGATCTCCTGAAGCAGCAGGAGTTTGCCCTCCCACTCTCTGCGGGACAAGCACAGTGGGGACAAACACAGCGACTTTCAGGGCGGCCAGCCAGGCAGGGGCTCGGACAGCAGTGCAGACCCGGAGCTGGCCTGCCGCCCCCACGCGTGACATTGTTACTCTCATTTCTACTTCTATGGCTGCACTCAAAAGGCAAATCGCTAGGATGTTTTTTAAATAAAGCCTGTTTCCAGGATAATTACATCAACAGATAGGCTTATAACCAATAACTAAGAACTTGCGGTCACAAAATCCGCATTCCCCTAAACACAAGGTGGCACGCATGAGGAAGAGGCGATATTTAAACTATGGTGGGTTCTCAGCTCATCTCTAAATATAGAAAACTTAATGACTGAAGTCTCTTTATGGGTAAACATCACAATTACTCCAAAATTAACGCTTCTATAGCCACAGTTTAAAGATTTCTCTGCATTTGTATCCATCTTTGCAATAACCCCATGCAAAGCATTTCCTTAACAAATGCTGTGGGCAAGGTTAGGTGACAGGTACCAGTTCTCCCGGCTGACAAAGGACAGAGCCCACAGATGTGACGGCTGCTGGAGAAACCAAACAAGGAAGGATGCCTTATTAGTTCATGAGAGACTTGGAAGGAAATAGCCTCGTTTGTATCTTAATGCCTTACCCATTTATCAGAGATAATCCATAATTTTCAGTTATTAAAACAAAGAAATGGAAACAGTTATCCTGGTTACCAGGTGCCTTCAAAGGTCTTTTCAAAATGTTTCCCCCAGCGCTTGTCTGCGACCCGGGCAGCTGTTTTACTTAAGGAGACAGGACTGCCTCTGCTTTCTTCTGGCGCTACTTTCTCTGCTCTAACCCCTTTATGACGCAGGAAAATATTTCCACTAGACAATGATATTCCACCCAGTTCCTTAAAAAAGGATCTAGCTCAACCACCTGGAAGGAGAAGAGCCAACCACAGAGCCTCTGACCGTCTCTCAGGTGTGAGTGGAGGCAGAAACCGTCCAGTCGGCTTCCCTACCAGTCAAGCGCATACTGAAGGTGGCAGTTATCTGACGGGGTTGTCTGTTCCTCAAGGTAAAATAGAAATTGTTTGATACACCTTCCAAAGAAGTAAGAAAACAGTGGGGGACAGAGTAAGAAGTATGTATTTAGTTATCTTCTTTTAAGAAGTTCTGGTTAAAACCAGTTGGTTTTGGTTTCGCTTTTATGGTTCGCACTTATTTGCCAGCTGCCATGCATAGGGGTTGAATTACAATAGGCTGTCTCTGGCAATCCATTTCCAAATTTGGGAAATGGCATTGTCTTCGGTGTTACATTGTGCTCTCTCTAAACTATGCTTGATCACAAAATTTCTTCTTAGAGTTAAAAAAAACTCTAAGAAGTTTATTTTTGACAATAAAAATGAGTATCTGAATGTTGTCTAAAAGGATCCAAACCTCTTTCAAAAAATATGAATGCTGCTGTTCCTTACAATGGACTCCACAGGATCCTATACCCTCTTCTGGCTTCCACAGGTACCTAGACAGGTCTCTCTCTCTCTCTCTCTCTCTCTCTCTCACACACACACACACACAAACTATAAATGAAACGATAAATCTAAAAATATTAAATGCAAAATGCAGAATTAGTCCCCAGAAGAACTTTAGATTGAACGCACGTGACTTGGATAATATCATATAAACGGTCCATATTATTTTACCTCATTTGCTTCTCATAAGGTTTGATGAATGGCGATCCTCGCATAGTCTGTGTTTTGATAATATGGTCATCCAGCAGCATCTGAATTTCGTCAACCGACGACAAAATATATGTCCCACTCTCTCTGTAGGGATGAATGACAAATTCCATTGTGTCCCATTCAGTGATCATCTTATCCATGGCCTTTTCAAGAGAATATTCTTTGCTGGCTGCTTCGCTAATGCCTTCAAATCTGTCTAAAAATGGGTCCAGATGCATGTCTATGAAGGAGAAGACAGTAGAGTCATCGGCTGGCTGCAGGGGGTAGCCAACGATGGCGGACATGGCCTCCCAGTGCCTGGGGCGCAGGCCAGGGTTACAGATCACCTGGATGAGAGGAATGTACTGCTTGAATTCTTCCACTCTCGTTCTGACTTTCTTGGTCATTGCCAGTGCATTTGGAGAATTGTGGAAGGCCTTCTCTAGCTTATAGAGACTTCTCCAGTAATTCCCAACATCGGCTTCCACTTGGTCTGGGTTCACCTTGTGATAGGGTCCTTCGGTCCACCCTCTGTGCTTGGTACTAAACTCCACGGCAGTTTCGTAGAGACGGAGATAAGGGCTCAGGCCGTCTTGGATCTTTTTCCGTTGAGGATATACGGATGGGATCCAGCCAAATGCCTCCTCCTCAGCATTAAACTGCTCAATCTGAAAAGATGGGTGTCGAGTAAGTGATTCTGAAAGTGAGTGGTGTTTAAAACGTTAATAACGGCACTTCCTGCACCCTAACAGTAAATTCAGTGCGTGTAAAGGACTGAGCATGAATCTAGTTCTTGCTTATTTTCTTTTAAAATTAAGAGCCTGTATATATTTATGGTGTACATATGCATGCATTCTGAAATGAGCAACTCAGGGTAATGAGTGTATGCATTACCTCACCCTGAAAAGCTACTCTCTCAGCAATTTTCAAATATATAATACATGGCTATTAAATATAACTACTACACTATGTAGTAAATCGATCCAATGAGTTTCTCCTATTTCACTGAAGTTTCGTCTCCTTTAATCAACATCTCCTATCCCTACTCCCTGGTAACCATGATTTGATGCACTGTTTCTACAGCCTTGACTCTTTTTCAATTCCGTCACACTATATATCTTTCTGTATCTGGTTTATACACTTAACACATTCCCTCTGGATTAATTTATGTTATAAATTAAATGATTTATGTTTGTAAAGACTGGATATCATTTCTTTATTATTTGTGATCATGTTTTGGGGCAATGGTTTATTACATTAGCTTAACAGTCAAGTAAATTTACAAATAGAAGGAAATTTTACCCACTAAGACATAATGAGGATCGGGCATCATTCACTGAAAGATTTTAAGTGCTTTGAATGAGAACATCACTGTGTTAGATGCTGTGGAAAAGAGACCAAGGGTCCGATTCCTCAGAGTTCCTGATTCAGCTCAGGAAAGACATATGCAGGTGACAGTACAAAGTGCTCATTTGATAATAAAGTAAATAGGAGGACTATTGCAGAACCATAGCTATGTAACACGTATGTAACGTTATGCACACACATGTACATGCTGTGCGCCAGAAGTGTGCAGAAGCATGCAGACCACAGCACAGGATGAACAGGAAGAGGCGGAGGGGGCATTTTCTCTTAGCTAGTCATGGACCATGAGGAGACGTGGGCTGAGCAAGCTACACAATTGGAAAGGGGCAGTTAACATACATCCATTAACCAGGTGACTTAGAATTCCAGTGACCCCAGTTATAAACCAACTTAAAAGCATATCTCTGCCTTTTTGTGATGTGTGTTTGACCTATTTGAGATGACTACAAACTACTGGATTACCTAAGCAGACATTCAGGCCTTTCCATGTAAGAAAAGTGCAGTTTGTTTTCGTCATAAAACATAAGGGAGGTTGTACCATGCGTGGCAAAGGACACAGCTTTTCTCTTCCAGGTTCGTCTAAGAAACTGGATCTGATGCAGCGGCGTGGGAACAGTGGCTCAGCGAGAGACCATAACGGGTCCAATTTGGCAGCAGCTGCACACTCTAAGCAGGCCTCTGAGTACAAACCCGCTAAGCAGCAATCAAACGCTATTATGCGCGTGCGTCTCTCAACGATTAGGGTGGAGCTGTGATGCGGAGGACGAAGTGATGCAGTGTGTGGCAAGCTGGCAGAGACAACTCTATCTTTAAACTAAAGCTGAGGACCACAGAAACATATTGCGAACCACCCTGCTGTGTCTCCTCGAAGCGTGGCTGGAAATTTGGATTGCTTCTATTATTCGCTTGCTTTGTGTAATTCAACTGTTTTATCAATTTTTTTTTAAAGAGTGTCGCACTTTGTAACCTAGGCTGGCTTCAGACTTGCAATCCCGCTACCTGGGCTTCTCAAGTCCTGGTAGTAGGTGTGTACTACCGTGCCTGGATGGATCTCAATACAAACTCGCTGCTCTCCCATTGGCCTATTCCATCCTTTGGAGACTTGAACTGTACCTTGTCTGCTGCTGCATCCAGCTTGCCATTCAGCATCTGGGCCTTTTTCAGGTACCTCTGCACGTCCTGCAGGTCCCCAAACGTATGGAATTCCTCGGCTTGTTTAGCGTAGCTCTCCAGCTCCTCCACAAACCGCTCACACCGCAGCTAATCAAAACAATGCACGTGCTTATTACTCTAACAAAACAAAAACCCCGGCGCGTCAAGGGAAATTTTACGTATTTGAAAAGCTCATCAAAAATTGTTGTTGCTGTTGTGTTTCTCGTGACAAAATACAAAGAAAGATAATCTAAAAGACGACTAGGGTCTAAAATACAAAAAAAAATAATAATTTAGAGCAAACTCGCCAAAATTTCCTCTTGTTCCCTAGTTTATAAGTTGGCCCTAAACAATGTAAGGAATTCTGGTGCAAACAAATGACTGAGCATTTGAAAAACTTCTAAGAACCAGGATGGAACTAGATGAAGGATGTTTCTTTAAGGGCTCTGCAAATTGCTATGCCATTTTCATAGCATTTGTGAAAAACTGAACTTCTTTAATTATGCTGTTTCCAAGACAGCTCTTCAATTAGCAACACTGAACCAAGGTATCCCAAGGTTATTGTTGTTTCCCATGAGCGCCTATGACAAGAAATGTGTGAAGCTAATAAATCCAGGTGCGAAATATTAATATTTTAATATCCTAACATAAACAGCTGTGTGTGACTCACGAAGAGCGCTTAATATAAAACTGTCATTGGCAAGCTATCCCAGATTAAATGATTCTAAAAATATCTATTAATGAAATATCTAAAAGTCAAATCTAGGTCATTCAAAACTAGGATCTTTTTTTTCTATTTCATAGAGCCCAGATTGGTTTCTGTCCTCTTTTCTCTTGTTTCCCATTAAATTCTTTGTTCTGACTTAATGGGCAAAGGAAAATAAGAAGACTACATTACTAATAGGTGTAGATTTCCCCTTAAATGGTGGTTCTTTATTATTTCTTCTTTTTAAAAAAGATTTATTTATTTATTTTATGTATATAGGTGTTCTATCTGTATATAACTTTATGCCTGAAGAAGAGGGCATCAGATCCCTCTATAGATGGTTTAAGACACCATGTGGTTGCTGGGAATTGAACCCAGGTCCTCTGGAAGAGCAGCCAGTGCTATTAACCACTGAGCCATCTCTCCAGCCCCAATATGTGTAGAGTTTTGAAATAGGACACTTCAAAATTAGGAATGGATAATTCTGGGCCACCTCGGAATTTTCTAAGAGTCAATTTAAGTATCTAATATTCATTTTCATGTTTTCCACATTCATAATGTTGGGAACATCCTGGTCGTAAGAGAGAAATAGTAGCAATAGCTTAACAATGCACAATTTTAAGGCTATGAAGGGGACTCCAAGTGACGTAATCTGTGACCTGAATCTTCTTCGGTGTGGCAGAAAACCAGGTGGCTTGTGATCAAAGAACAGCTGAACTGGCTGACCTAGGTCAAACTGAAGAATTTTGGTTTCTTCCATAAAATGAAACTGAAAGTTTTAGGTAATTGACTCATAAAAATCTATTGAATGCTCATGACCCTCTGAAAGCTGTGGTCTGAATGGGTCCTACACTCATGCATTGCAAAGAACCACGGCAAGAAATGGAGCCCTCAGAGTGAGCAGGGCCAAGGGTGCTGGCTCCTGTGTGCAGTACTTTCTGCTGTCACGGACCTGAGTTGAGACAAGAATGGCTCCTAGGAAGGGGGTGGGTCTGGCCACTTCCTCTCCCTCCTTTTTTCTCTTTCTCATTTTTCTCTTTCTTACAAATGTGCCCCATAATCTCTCACCTCTCCTTACAGCCAAGGGATGATACAGAATGAGGCCTTCAGTAGATGCTGCTCTCTTGAATTTGGACTTGCCAGTCACCAGAAATGTAAGCAAAAAAAAATGCCTGCACTTTATAATTTACCCCATCACAAGTCTTCTCTTACAGAAGCACAAGATGGGCTGAGACACTGTGCTAGCCAGGGAGATACAGACAGAGAAGAGCTGACCATCTAGTGGCAAACAGAGTGGGACGGAATAATAGTGACTGGGGTCATTAATTTGGCGGCCACGTGTTAAAGAGCAATGGAGTATCTAACTCAGTTCTAGAAGGTGTCCCAGAAACTCACCTGGGACAGGTGTCGATCAGGGCTGCGTGCTACAGAGTGCAGAGATAACACAGGACATGACAGACGCACAGAGCCGAGAAGGTTCTTGGAGTTAACAAAATCAGGAGTGTCCCAAAAGGCAGGAAAGGGGGGTAGACAATAGGTAGAGAAAACCACAAGCCTTCAACCAGGAACAATGTCCAGGCAGGGCTGTGTTTAGGACAGCCAGAGTGACTACGAAATGTAAAGAAGTATGTCAGAAGGGGAATCTTGATGTTGATGCATAAAAACAATGAAATATAAGTAATACATAAACGAAACCAAACAAACGAAAAACCCTTAAGCTAGTACCATAAACCGCCCAAGAGAAACACTGTTTTATTAATGGTCACTCGGGAGCAATATTTTCCAACATTTTCTGCCTCTAAAAAATCGAGGAAAGATCCCACATCAATTAATGCACTGTTGAATCACTCCTGAATCATTCATTAGAAAAGATCCGATACGTGTACACTCTTCTACTGCGACTACAGGGGAAAGCTACAAAGTGCGCCTGTGTAACAAAGGCGTCTGTACTGCTGGGTAAAGGAGTGAAAACCCAAACATGTCCAGAAAATGAGAGCAACCTGTGAAGTCTGGGATGCCAACCTTAAGGCCTTCTTGGTACTGTTCTGTCTTGTCTTTGATGATCTTCCTGTGCTCGTCAAAAATTTCTCCCATCCTGGCATACCACTGGAAAACGCTGTTATTCAGCCGAATGTCCGCAGGGGAGAAGTTGACGCACTCAATGAGGAAGGCCAGGCAGTTCTTAGAATCCACCAGTCTCTGACCCAGCTCCACCATGTCGATGGACTCCACCTTCTGAATGTGAGCCTGCAGGAAAACACAGGTGCGTCAGAAATGTGGCCCCGAAATGGGGACCTCAGCACCTTTTACGTCTCGACCATCCCAACTCCTTCACTAAGACAACAGAAAGGAAAAAAAAAAGGTGAGAAAATACTTAACAAACATTAAATATTAAAAAAAAATGGAAGACCCAGGAGGATGCCGCACATCACTGGAAAATAAAAGCAGGCACCACGTGAGTTATTTCATTTATTCTTTTAGCTTTGGGGCACCAGGAATACGCCCGACACATTTGCCGGGTGCTGGCAACAAAGGGCCCAAGCAGTGGACCCAGCTTTTCCCCTCGTGGAGTCTGCTATCTGATGAGAGAGACGGTTGCTAGTCAAACGAGGGAAGATACAAACTCTGGGCACGGTCAGTGTGCCAGTGAGAAGCCTGCTGCTGCTTGACTACTGCCTCACAGAGTTCTGAGGCAGCTAGACGTGGACAGTGACTCTCCACAGACACATGTGGAAGAGGCAATGGGGCACGGCAGGTGGGGAGGGGCAAGCAGAGGGAGCATGCGGCCTCCCGGGTGCAAGAGGGCCAAGGCTGTGGCAGGGCAGAGAGGAAGGCATGACACAGGGATTGTCTGTGCCTATTACCAACCAACAATGAGCACAGCACAAAGTGTCCCCTTGAAGCCTGTTAGCCTGTGAATGGGTTCACACATTCAGAACTCCAACCCAGACACACACCATCTTCAAGAAAATAAAAATTATTGGAACATAAAATTTAGTTCCAATAATTTAAATAAATTTTGCTTAAGCAGTATCTTGAAGAACATGTACATGTAACCACTTTAATTCTTTGTATAATTTCTGTTTATACAGAGTCTTGAATGATTTCACACGTTCCCAGGTTCAATTAAATACCTGAAATTAAATGTAAAAGGGTTCTAATTTGGAATTGGGGCATTCTAGAAAATGAAGGAAAAAAAGACTCCCATAAAAGGTAAATGTTATAAGAACAAAGAGAGCACGGAGTGGATCTGCTACTCGTTGCTTTATATGACTTCAGATAGAGTGAAAACAACAGAAGCAGCTGGAAAAATAAGCGATGCGAACACGGGACTGGAAACCCTTCAGCCGACAGTCACAGTCAGCGCGTGGCAGAGTGCAGCCTTTTCCGAACAGAACGAAATGCTGCTGTAGGTTTGAATAGCTGTTGATTAAAATGAGTGGACGCACACGGGCATCTCAGGTTATCCTGACCAGTCCTGGGCAATGCCTGCCAGCTCGGTGCTAATTACAAACATCAGCGCGGCTCCGAGACTTTCGGTAGCCACGCCCCCTGGCGGTCCCTCACTCAGACCAGCTTTGGTCAGTGAGATGTTAGCTAATGTGACAGCGGCAGAAAAGCGCTCTACAAGTGTGCTTGCGTGTCTGTGTGGGGGGTGGGCTACGCAGGGACCTGCTGGAGATTGAGAGACCCATGGAGCAGAATCAAGTGACAAAGAATATTTACACCCGTCAGCTCGACTGAGGACCAGCTGAGCAAACTGAGCATTCTCTAACAGGTGACCCAATAGCGTGACCACACGGAGGCCAGGAGGAACATCCGGAGAGGCCAGACTGCGGGCTTGTGATGAAACATTTAACACATCCTGATGACTGGAAGCCTCTGTCTTAACCTTCGGGGTGACCTGCTTCTCTGTGCCCTGGTGCCGGTTCTGATTCGGCCAGTGACCCCGACGCATCAGTGATACCTTCATCTCCATCAGCTCGGCTGTGTTGGGAGGCGTGCTCAGAGCTTTCTCGGCGATCTTCTCAAACTCATCGCACAATCTGAAACAGCAGGCAAAGTCCATCTTACAAACGTATGGGCTAATTTCACTTCAGCACATAGTATTTAATGCTCCGCTGCGTGAAAAACAGATTGTGATTTATCTGTATGACAGCTAAGGACTTAAATACAAATTGGTGCTCAGTTGCTTATTTGCTCAATATAAATTTAACGATCACTTGTCAGAGTCCAAGCTGCAGTAGTAAATGACCGAGATGTAAAAATGGCTAAGATTTTATAATGACCCCCACAGCTCACAGTCTGATGTCAAAGACAGTTCCTTCAAGGAGCTGTTCCCCTGCTCAACCAACTGAGATGGTAAAAGGGGAGGGAGTAACTAACTCTACTTACGGGGAATAGCTAAAACCACAAACAAAACAAACAAAAACACACCGAGAAACAACCGGCACTGCACACACCAGTATTTCCCACTGGACGACAAAAATATTGAACAAACTTGGAGTTTGGGAGGAAAGAAAAAGCTTCAGAACTAAGGGATTCAAGAAAAAGAAATACTTCTTCACAAAAAGAGGCTGGGGAAGGAAGGAAGAGCGTGGACCATGCTGAGCTGAGGGTGGGCCGGAAGATGAATGAGCTTTTGCAGCCCTCGGCGGCAGAATCAGCAGAGGAGGAGGACAGGTGTGTGCCCTAAGGGACACAGAAAAGAGGCCACAGAGAGGAACCTGTAGGCAGACGGATAGAGAGAATGCTGTGGAGACCTTTGTGGTGAGGCTGAGGGACCCTGGCCCAGGGCTCCTGCACCCCCTCTGTTGTGCCCTCAGCATACCCAATGAATCTGACATAATTAAAAATAAGGGGGAGAAAGGAGAGCGGCCATGACGTCAGAGGGGCTCTAAGAAGGGGGCGGGGCAACAATAAAAGGAAAGCAAAGGCTTCACCCAGTACCAAATCCTCCGACGGGAAACATTTCCACCATCCTCAGTACTTGTAGAGGGGACAGTGCCTCACGCCGAAGAACAGTGCGATTGCCGGAGAGGCCCCACAAATCCCAGCCTCTTCACTGGCGCCTCTGTCTCCAGCCGTCTCCCCGCCCTACCCTTGCTACCCATTACCTGCCTGCAGTTCCTTACGGACTCCCTTTCTACCTGGGATTCTCTGCCCACACCGCTGTCCTGGCAGACGCACCCTTAAAAAGAAACCGCTACTCCTTGTATCCTCCCTCGCTGTCTCCTCTTCTCCAGCACCACGCTGAGAAAGCATTTTGTGTCCCCGCTCCCCCTCCCGCTCCCCCCCAGGCAGAGTGGTGTTCTTACTACGCTCTAGTGCAATGCGCTAGTTTGGATTTTGTTTCCATTTCTGCACCGTAACTTTTCTCCGCATATTTCATTCATAACTTAAGCCTCGTCCCATGTGTAGCACACACAGGCTCGGTGAACGAAGCTGCCTTCAGACTTCTACACAATTTCTAACGATCTTGTCTTCCTCTGATACCAGAGTTGGAAGGAACATTCTGAGGCAGGTGTGGTGACTCATATCTGCAATCCTACCAGGACATTGAGAGGTGACTATATTTGGGAGTATCGTGGTCTGCAGGCCACCCTGGGGACCTAGTGAGATCCTGCCCGCAAAAGCCACACAGGGAAAGTCCTGGTTATTTCTGTTTTCCGCCTTGTCCCATGAGAAACGAGGCTCTCTGCTTGAGGACCAGCCACACTAACTGCGCTTCTTGACTTAGAAAGCAGGCCTTCAGCTTTCCGCTCACCGGTACTCTCTGAGTTTAGACCAGCCGGCTTTCCGATGCCCCGAACCCTGGTTAGCCAACAAGTAACTCTCCGGTTACGGGTAACAACTTGTTAAAGCCTTGAAGAGTAATGATAATTAGGCAAAGCTCCAAATTAGGCAACGCCTTACTACCCACTGTAAATAAATTTACTTTGAAAACTAACTTAAATGTGGATAGCATACATTTTAAAATGCGAAGCGAACGCCCACCCGACTTTTGCAAAAGAATGAAGACATGGTTTAAAGGCTACAGCTCATAGACAAACTGCGAGGCGCATTTGTGAAGGAAGCCATACTGACAATCACATCGCAAACCGTCGCTCCGTGTAGCAATAAGGTTAGCATAATCCCCTCTCTTCGGATCGCTGTGACACTGTTCTAGTCCACTGCTGTAGCTCAGTGCCAGAAGGACTCCTCCTAAAGTAAGCGGTGGCACTCCGTACCTCGTGTTCACCTCCTGGTGGTCGCGGAACATCTTCGCTATCAGTCTCCCACAGATGATGTCGGTGCGCTTCACCAAAGCTCTGATCAGCTCCTCACAGTGCATCTCAAACATCCCCAAACGAACTGTCTGCAAGGGGGTGAAGACTTAGTGCACAGCAACAGCAAGAGTTATAAGAGAAACCAAAAAAACCTCTTGAGTCTTCCATTCTCTGGATACAGATTTGTGTGTGCAATGTAATGAGGTTAAAATTTGAATGTGGGGGGTTTTGTTTTTGTGTCATTGAGCCAGGCATGCTGGTTCAGGTCTGTGATCCCAGGCACTTGAGAGGCAAAATTCTGACACTGAGTGACTTTGAGGCCAGCCTGTGAATTCCAGACCAACCTAGGCTAAATGCAAGATCCTGGTCTCAAAAACAAACAACAGAAGACATCAGCAAATGTACATGTGGGGGGATGGGGGAGTTTCTGGTACCTATCCCCTGCTCTTTGTATTTTACAGCTATCTTGTAAGGAAATAAATATGCTGGAAGTTTGTTATCTCGGCACCCAGAAGAAGAAGAACATATTTTAACAGCTTAAGAAATTAGGCTACTGCTAAACAGATAAAAAACTGACTTCATTCGTTTTCATTTTGTTTTGTTTTCTTTTGTTTGTTTGTTTTTTGACACTGTCTTGCTGTATAGTCCAGACTAGCCGACCGTGAATTTGTGGCCCTCCGGCCTGCTGAGTGCTGGCATTACAGGTGTATAGCATCACATTCAGCAGCAAGATGAGTTTCAAATACTTTGTTCTGTTTTTAAAAATAATACATGGGCATGGTAGAGAATTTGAAAAAAAATGTTTTTGATTAAAAAAAAAAAAGGCTAAGAGAGGATGTTGAAATTCCTAGTATCCTTAGTAATGGAAGCAAGCACATTTTGGTACCAATGCTGTAGTTCCCAAATGACTTGTCAACATGCAACTTAAAAGTCAGGTTCTGGGAAGTGGAAGGAGGTACAGTGTAGGACATAGGGCAGCGCGTAGGGCTGGTGGCTCAGGCATTCAGGCACAAGAACTGAGACTTTCACCACGCATGGCATGTGTCACCAGCTCTGCGGTTTTCTCTGTGGGTTTTAACGTTAGACATTAATAGAGATTGTTCGATTCAGGTGGGAGTCACCCAGGAAGGGGCCATTTACCTTTCGAGACGTGTACTGTATCTCTTCCATTAGTTTTTGGTATTTGCGGATCTCCTCTATCAGTCTCTCGTAACTCTGATTTTGGGACAGGAACTGGTCCACGTCGCGCTCGGCTTTTTTGGTGACCAAGAACTGGTACTTGTCGTAGAATTTGAGGTGCTCAGTTGGCGCCACGCTCTCTCTCAGCACCACCTCCTTAATCTTCTCTTTGTGTGCGTTGACAATTTCATTCAGAATTATGGGCTTCAGGGTTGTTGGTTTGGATTTGCTTTCCTAACCAAAGGAGGAGGACAATGTCACTTCAAGTATCTTTAGTTCAATTAGCCCTATTGTCTCTGTGAAAGTGTCCGTCTTATTATATTGTCTTCTTTTTCTTAAGTATCTGTGATTTACTAGTCCCTAGTCTACAGAAATGCATTCAGTCTAACCCAAAGAGCACCGAAAAATGGAGATTCTGTGTAATTTTCGTTTTCCTTCAAGGCTGGCTGTTTTTCTTTTCAGCAGGGTTGAGAGGATGGCCATCTGGGAGTAGATGCAAAGCCCTAGGACACAGAACAGCAAAGCCCACAAGTGGCCTTGGCCTGCACTTTTAAAAATCAAATGCTGGCCGGGTCCCATCTTCTCACTCCACAGCGGCAGAACCTGCCCACAAGGTGGAGAGAAAGACCGTCACTTGCCAGTGACCGTTAATGCTGACCTTTGGTCAGCAAGTTCCTAGTCGGCTGCCACAGTTAGGGTGACACTGAGCAAGGGTGTGAGACAACTTTAAATGAGCATGTGAACCTCAATGGCTTGACCCCTCCCCCTTGCAAACGAGATACAAGCATTAAGGTGGTTTCTAATCTGCACGATCACTCTTGGAAACATCTGTGCTCTGACATCTGGAGGGAGGGATTTTAAACTCATAATGAACAGAATTCATGGTCTGTGGTGGGTGTTCTACGATGTCGAAATTGACGGCCCCGATTCAGTAATCCAGTGACTATTTGCCTACTACGCCCCCTAGTGGGCACTTCAGGAGATCATCTGTCTTAAGCTAGATGGCTCCCAGGGACACACTACCAAATGCTGCTGCCTCTACAGGACCCTCACTCCTGGACTCGGCTGACACTTGGTGTTGTCTCTTCTACAGAACAGCTTTTAGGATACTGACGTCCACACGACGAGCTGTGTGCAGTGTGGATTTATGGCTTCTTGTGTAAAGGTCATTAACGCTCATTGTAGACTGGCTGGCACACTCTTAGCAGCTTTTCTAATGTCTAAAATGGAGCTATCTTTCTAGACATAATTGGATTCTCAGACTCGAGAAGCACCTTAGAAAGTTTCTAATATTAAATTTAATTAGTGCCCAATGAGAGTTAAGGAAAATGATATTCTGCATGATACCTCGGGTGTTCAAAGACATCAAATTAGATCATGAGACAGTGACGAGCTTGGACTCGTGGTGCATCAGCCCATACCAGGCTTGCCTTCCCTGGGAAATTAAGGTGTGCCTTCATCTATTTTCCATTCCTATCGAATATAATACGGAAGATCAACACGAATCTGCTTCGGCATTTACTCCCGCAGGCCATCGAGACTCTGTGTAATCATTTTATTCCAAGTTCTCTTACAGTTTAGCTTCAGACCGGACTGGTCCCCAAATCACCTAGAGACATCTA
Organism: Ondatra zibethicus; assembly: GCA_004026605.1. Taxonomy (NCBI): domain Eukaryota; kingdom Metazoa; phylum Chordata; class Mammalia; order Rodentia; family Cricetidae; genus Ondatra; species Ondatra zibethicus. The sequence continues at coordinate 38,258 of PVIU01017640.1, forward strand.
AGGGTAGTGATCATGATGAACCCCAGAATTTTTATCTTAAAAATGTGACCAAGTAGGGTTGGCAAAACCATTACCCACATACCATGCCCCTCATGCAAGTCCTTATCACTCACAATCTGATGTCAGAGCAAATATCACTCTCTTCTTGAAAAGTCTAAATTATATATCTTCATTCTAATTTAAACTCACCATGTATCCCCTTCACCTGAGACTCCAGGAAGGGAGGGGTCGCATTTTACAATTGGAAAATCATAGCAACAGAATCCATTTGGGTAATTATAATCAGTACTTAGAGCTTGGTCATTCTTATCCTATTAACTTGCTATATCAATGTGTTTCATGAGCTACTTTGACATGTTCCATTCTTTAAAAAAAAAAGATAAACATTGGAAATGAACGTGATAAATGAGCCAGAGTTATGCAAAGAGAAAGCAAGCACCGAATTTTGCCAGGCTTCAAATGTGACAACATGAGGAGCTGACCAAGCAGAAAGCATCTCTTTCAAAATACACACGCATGTTGGATAATTCTCCAGTTTACCTCTTCCAATGCATGGCTGAGGAATCAAAGCATAAAGGGGGAGTCTCTGGGGGACAAGATGGGAGAAACTCAATTTAGAAAAGCCACAGGTGCTTGCGTGGCTGCCCGCAGGCTTCAGTCATCTTTGTGGTTGAGCTAGGCTCTGACTCCCTAGCAGGGGGGGGGGGGGATCCGACACCAGAAGACAAAACCTCTGAGCAGAGCAGAGCAGGACACAGTCGTTCGCACCCGCACACGCAGTTAACGAATGAGGACTCTCGGGAGACCGGACACGACACGAAAAGGAACTCGAGCCCTTGACTGGCGTGGAGGAGCGAGGAAGACGTAGTCCTTTGCCCTTGAGAGGGAAACAGTTGTCCTAACAGTCCATGGCCAGAATTCTCTTCTCCGACTTGGATAAGCACACAGCCGGTGAGTTCAAAATATCATTAGGTCAAAAGTAATTCCGACAAAGCTGAGCCTTCCAGAGCTTTCAGACGATCGCAGAATTCCTAAGACACCAGCTTCAACAACAGCCACAAAAACCTCACAAGTAAAGTTCTCATCTCTACCCCATGGTAACAAAAGGAAATTAGCCATCATGGGTACGATTTCACCAACAGCAGAATCACAGAGGTCAAGAACACAGGCAGTGGAATTCTTAAATTCGGGATGGAAAAGAACTAGTATGTGTAAAGACCAAAAAAAAAAAAAAAAACTTAAGGAATAAGTAGAGAGGACCATAAAAATGCCCAAATCTGTTTGTACAAAGAATTAACAAAATAATTATTAGGAACTCCGCTCCATGAAGGGAGCATTGTCCTCCCAATGCATAATTTCTTTTTAAAATTCTTTCCCCCTTTTTATTAAACATAGATATTTTTCTCACACAATGTAATTCAAATAGTTTCCCCTGCCTCTGCTCCTCCCAGTCCCTCCCTACCTCCTTATCCACTCAGATCCGTTCCCTTTCTGTCTTTTGTTAGAAGAAAGCAGAAAGCAGCCAGTGCACACTTTTGTAATCAAAATGCTAAGTAATCTAAACCGGTCCTAGTTAGAATTTCTGTATCTGTGATGAAACACCGTGACCAAAAGCGACTTGGGGACGAACCCAAGCAGGACAAGAATCCGGAGGCAGGAGCTGATGCAGAGGCCATGGAGGGTGCTGCTTACTGGCTTGTGGCCTGCTCAGTCTGTTTTCTTATAGAAAGAACCCAGGACTACCTGTCCAGGGATGCCACCATTAATCACTAATTAAGACAATGCCCTATAGGCTGACCTCATGGGGGCGGTCTCTCCACCGAGGCCCCTCCCCTCAGAGGACTCTAGCTCTAGTGTCAAGTGGTCATGAAATTAGCTAGCACAAAACCCAGTCATGAATTACGTATGTCATAGGTAAGCACATACAGGACATAAAAAGAAATCATCTAGGAATATACAGGAAACGAGTAACTCTCTCTGTCTCTCTCTTTCTTTTATAAATTAAAAATAGTCACTCCAAATCTCAGGCTAGTGACGCTTCTGCTAGAAGCTAAGATGGGAATCGAGCCCTGAAGTAAGGTGTGATGGGGAGAGCTTGCTGGGTAGTGATGCCCCCTTCCTTGAGAGGGCCTGTAACTATGCAGGCTAACTCTGAGGTCACCTGTTTCCTATGTGTACTCTTTGCACCCGTGAGATATGTGTAAGCTTTTTCACATATAAAAACTGATTGGAGCTCTGAGACCTAAAAACCTCACGTGTGACTAACTCGCTGGGCACGCCTGTGTCGTGCGCTAAACTGCGGTGACCACCAAGGACATGTAGAGGCAGGACCTGTGAGGACAGAGGCAGGAGCTTGCTACTGGCAGAAAACACTATCCATGAGAAGAGTCATCGATCATAAGACAGTTTCACAGAGTTGGGGTTGTGTCAACGTCATTGAATGGGTGCTTCAGCAAATGGCGTGAGACACACAGCCAGTACTCACCAGCTATTCAAACCCTATCACGGCTTGACTTCCTGCCCCTCAGAAAGTTTTATGCTACAGCCAGTGGAGGATTGGGCTACGAAAGTGTGTATTTCATAAAAAGAAGCTAGTGGGAAATGATTTTTGAACAGTTTTTTTTTATTTTTTTAATGTTATATGTGTGAGTGTTTTGCCTGTATTATGCCTATGCCCCATGTGCACGCAGTGCCAGAGGACAAAGAAAGGGGTGTGAGATCCCCTGGAATTGGAGTTAGAGATGGTTGTAAGAAACCATATAGGGGCTGGGAATCTAACAATGGTCCTCTGAAAACCTGTGCTCAAACTGCTGGACCATTTCTCCAGCCCCCAGCTTTATTGTAAGCTGTTATTCTTAGCTTTCCCATTCTGTGAAGCAGAGGGTTCTATCAACTCTTAGTAGGCCTCTGGTGAATGGTATCATGCAAACTCAGGTGATCAGAATGCCCTTGTTACTTACCCACTTGGAATACAATTTTGTCTCCACTCTCGGCACAAAGCTGACAGCCTTGATCATGACGTCGTAAACATTTACAAGGATATCTATGTAGTCATTAAACTCGGGTTCAAACTTAATGGCGTTATTAT